>JAYGXS010000241.1:0-37563 GCA_036362985.1 Ligula intestinalis
GGGGCCCTCCATTGAACATTGATTGAGTAACTTCCGATATCAGGAAAACTTATATCTCGTACTTTTTGACCAGCTGTGAATGAAAAGATGTGAACATTGGCCCGATTGAATAAACAGGATAAAATAATTAAATATATAAAGGTATTTATCCTGTTAAAATAAAATACATATCAACAGATCATATCACACGCTATTGCTTTTTACGGTGAACTCCATGGCTACACAGGGGACCTAATACTGCCATTCCGCGTTCGAGGTCTTCGAGACTGTTTTCTTACATCAGGAGATTTCTTCGGATAAGCAAAACTAACAAACTTAAGGGGTCATTCTCTCGAATAAAAGGTTACTGGGGCCAGAGTTGGCTCTCAGAAGCACTTCTTCTCAAAAAAGTGGTCAAGCCGTCGAACACGCTTTCTGGGGGCTTCGCTATGTCGGATCCGTAGAGGTTTTTTAGCGAAATGTAGATCAATACAGTAATTTGTTTTCTTGCATGAGGTGAACGCCGACAACAATATCCAATAATAGTACTACTTTAAATATTTAGTTAGTATTTGTTCTTTATCGGATAATGTTTTCCGATCGATCATAAAAAACAGCGTGTCTAACAGCCTACTGATTCCCACTACTTTTACTTTCACTCTTATCAATAGTTATGTGATATATATATATATAGCAGTAGGTTGTGTATCACATCATCTGGGGTTGACTTGATAAAGCACTTTTTTGGGCTCATTAGCCTTCATCAGCCAAGCATAACCCTGAAAACTAGCTAATCGGACAACACAAACAAACGCACTTACAGCCCGCGCAGATGATCTACCACTGGAGTCTATCATTTGGGTGATAAGCACTTCCTAGAACCGCAGTTCATCAGCGCCTCACCACCTGCTATTTGCTGTCACTGTTGATCGGGTATATATCCACGCAGAAATGTGCGGACACCGATTGAATAGGCTTCTTAACTAAACAAAGTTCATGTGGTGGTCCGAGGTATCCAACGGGTGCCCGCCTGCCAGGCCGATGCCGGCCAAATCATAGGAGCAGTAAGTGGGGTATGAAAGCATCTGGGGGTAACTTGATACAGAACTGTAAGTTATATCACACTAAAGGATTGCACAATAAAATTTCTATACCAAGGCGGAATCACGGATATTAAGTACTGAGCAGCTCACAGAGTACCACATTCTCAACACTTTTGTTGACATACTCCGTACTATGGGAATAAAACTACATGAGGGCTTCCCACATACAATTAACTGGTCGGATTTACTCGAGCACCAGACGTCAGCATTGCTGGTGCACTTTCGAGCACTCTTCAGAAGACAACCATCAGCCATGTATGCGTCTGCAGTATTAGCAAATGCTTTATCTTCCAAAAAAGACCAAAAGGCTATAAGCAGAGGGTTAACCAATGCCCAAAGATAGCAGAATCTATTAAAACTCTTACCCAAAGGTTCTGTCGACAGTTCTATCAGGGCGGGTTCACCGAAGACACCACCATTGCTATTAAGCCGCCTGTTTTCAGTCCTGACTGTTATGTCGTACAATGTGTATGGAGTCAAATTAGAAAATGTTATTCCGTTCGACGTTGTCTCTAACTTTTGCTGCTCCTTTGTATCCCTGTTCGTAACTGTGACGTGGTAGGACTTGATATCACCATGCGGTTGTTTTGGGGCTGTCCATGTTACTGTGGCAGTGTTCGTACCGATGTGCGGAATTTGTATATCTGTGACCTTCTGACCGACTGCAAAAAATAGAATTTGACATTTTTTACTTTGAGTACAATCTTCCTTGGTAACACGGATAATTTAATGATTCTTTTTTTCTCAGTCGTGGATGATAACGAAACTTATCCGGAAAATTTTGGTGCGCACCTTCTTTTAATATAAATTCATATATTGACCTGCACACTGTGTGACCCTTCGGGTGCATACAGCCACGTGAATCAGACTTAGTAGCCTGACTGTCGCAACTTAAAGATGAGCTGATTATTTTACAAAGCAAAGTCCTTATCTCGGTTACGACACCAATAATTTAATATGCTTGAGTATAACTTTCACCAAGGGTCGTTGATGGTCATTGCTTAAATATCTAAAGCAAAAAAACTAATTTTAAATGCGTCCAATGGATAAACTTAAAAGATCTTAATTACAAAATTCATTAAAATTCATTCATTCATTCATTTAAATTTAAATGTCGTATTACTTTCCTTCGGGAATTCCAGTACTCAACCCCGCGACAAGAAAGTGAAGCACAAAGCAAACGAGGTACTTTATTTTAAAGCAAGGCACTGTAGCTCGTTTCGTAGTATCGTTCGTGTAACCGATATGTTTATATGTGAAGCGCTTTCACTGATTTTGAACTAAAAACGGAAATGATAGACATGCAGATAAATCACTTTAAGTCACTTTATATAGGGAAGAAGGCTTTTGCCCTTGAGCTCCCTATATGGTTAGAACCATATGCCTTCAGACCAATTTTATCGCGCCCTCATGACGAAAACTTATTTTCGTTCATCTACCTACGACTACGGTTAGGCTTGCGCCCAGAGGGGGATGTAGACGATAGGCTAGCCTTAATATGACCCCTTCCCCTTCACAGGAGGTGCGCACGTAGCCTGCCTATATCCCGTGGAATAAAAAGAAGGTAAATGTTTCGCTCGAAATGTCTACGAAATTGAAATGTAATTGTTCACAAAATGCGTCAAATGCCGCTGTGCACGCCGCTCAAAAGCAGGAAAGCGAAATTATCAAACAGATGCTGTCTGAGGGCCTGAATGTAATGAACTGTCATTCAAATTCGAAGCGAAAACGATTGTTAAGCTCACCGGGTGAGGTTGCGTTTTGGCTCGCATCCACGAGAATTAAGGCAGCGGGCTGTAACGGTTCTATAGCCCACCTCTTTTAAATGCTTGACGCCACAGATGTGATATGGCCAGGACAATATTGGTCGTCCATTCGCGCTAGATCCATTTGCTCGACCTGCTCGGTTCCTGTGCGCGAGGCGCAATCTTTGCCCTCGGGTGGCTTGGACGCATACATGCACTGGATAAAGGTCTGGCCTATCAGGGTACCGAAGCGTTCATGGCCAATCGGCTTCCCGAAGCGCACTGCGGTCCTTAGTCAATTACTGCACTTACGGACACTTGGGACGGCGTCAGGCTCTAACGATTGAACGGCGTGCAAAGACTAAGTGGCTAATTTTCCCTTTACTCTTCTGTAAGCAATTAATTGTTTATACTGCTCTGGCTTTCCCAAGACTTCTGTAATCATCGTAGGCTTAACATTTTTTGAATAGCTACCTTTACTAGGACCCTCCTCCACAGTAGGTGCAAACAAAACCTGTCTTTCTACCATGCAGTGTAAGTGTTCGGTTTTAGTTAACCCAATAAAGAAAAAATACTCCCGGCGTCCACGGGAAGGTCTTTACGCAGCCAACGCTCTATAACTTTAGCTACGACGCAACGCCGTGTCCTGTGAATTTATTCACACTTGGATAGATTTAACACGCCCAACCTAACCGATCGTATGGCAACAGCCAATAGAGAACAGCAGGCAGATTGCACAAGTAAGATTTTCTAAGCAATCACCACTGGAACTGAACTGAATTGAACCCGCGCGGTTTGAATTTTTGAGAAAGACGACGGCAAAGTTATTTCAACTTCTACGTCGAAATAAATTTTCTTCAGAGTACAACTGAATAAAAAAGCACACTGTATTCCTTACATCATCCCCGGATGAGGAAGAAGAGGAGACGATTTCTGAGACCAAAGTATGTTCAGGCTGACGTTTCAAAAGCTCGCTCGCTTTCATCGTCAGAGCAAGGTAACTGCATTCTTGTGTGCGTCAGATAGATGCGAACGTCCATTCGCCCATGCGTCATTCGATTGCGCCGATCGATTTTCTTGGTTGTTTGAATTGCTAGCGCCGTCGTGAGCTATTTCAAGTCGTTTTTGTGACCGGCTGTCGGCCCTGTATCTCTCGCTCTGCCAAACCTATTGGTCTGTTTTGAACCGATATTAGCCTTTTGCGGAGCGCTTGGTAGGTGGGATGAAGGTTCATGGCTCTGTTTAGTGTGCCAGTCGATGACCAAATTTCTAGAAGCAATCTGGCCATCTTGTCGCTGGCCCGGCCTATTACCCTTGCTTTTTCAAAGGTGAATTTGTGTTTCTTCTGCTTTACGTGGTCATAGACCAAAGACAGCTTATCCTCGCGGTTGATTGCGAGCGGATGCTCATGCAACCTTGTGACAAGGCGTCTGCACGTTTCACCGACATAACTTAAAGTGCAGTCTTCGCATGGTATGCTTCAGACCACATCTGATTGTTCTGTCAGAGGAAGCGGGTCTTTGGGCCTCATGAGTTGCTGTCTAATGGTTGATTCCGGCCTGTGAGCCACACCAATCCCGAATGGTTTCAGGATTCTTGAGGCGCATCTGATACATTCTTCACATAAGGGATCGCGAGCCAGGAATTAGGGTCATCTCCTTTCGAACGCTCATGGTGGGGCCTCTTAAGACACTTGCGTACAGAGGACTTCGGATAACCCTTGGCGTGAAATAGGGCATGCAAGTACTTAATCTCCTTTTTCCCACTTTCGTCACTGCAGTGTGTCTGAGGGCGTTGGAAAAGAGTCCTAACAAAACTGCGTTTGTGACCAACGGGGTGGTTGCTTCTGAAGTGGAGAATGCGCATGGTATTGGTTGCCTTGCGGTAGACCGTTGTCCTTATCTTGCCGTCTTCCAGCTTCGTTACTTGTACGTCAAGGAAGGGTAATTGGTTGTTGGCCTCCTCTTCCATGGTGAACTGGATGTCAGGAAAGATAGAGTTCAGCAGTGCCTTGAAAGCCTGCACTTTGCTCCTTTCGATGATAACGAAAGTGTCATCAACGCGTCTGGCCCAGAACTTCGGGGGAGACGAGCTGAAAACCAGCCGCTCAAGCCTCTGCAAAACAGCTTCGGCAATAATGCCGGACAAAGGCAAGCCCATTGGTGTCCCCTTCTTTTGTTCGTAAACCTGGCCATTAAACGTAAAGAACGTTTTTAGACATAATTCTAGGAGCTCAATTATGTGCTCTCGCTTGAGCTTTTGGTCAGTTTCGTCGTTTATTTCTTGGAGAAGACCATCAATAGATTCGATAGCCAGAGTGGGCGGAATAGATGTGAACAATGCGATCACGTCAAACGACACCATCAACGCGCCTGCCTCTAATTCCAGTTATTGGATGCGGGTCAAAAACTCTTAAGCAGACTTCACTGTCCACTGCGAATCCTTGGTAAGAAAGCACAGTCGCTGATACAGCCACTTTGACAACTCAAAATGTGGGGTACCTCGTAAGGATACAATGGGACGTAAGGACACTCCTGGTTTGTGCACCTTTGGTAGACCGTAGAAACGTGCCAGTGCAGCGTCGGTGGCCTTTGCAGCTAGCGCCTATCTTCTTGTTAGAGCTCTCGACATCTTCATTTTGTCGACCACTTTGTTTATAATGTTCACGAGCTTTTTGAACTCGCCGGCAGTTGATGGTGCATAGGACTCCTTGTCCATCAAGAGGTCGTTCACTTTTGCTCCATACTCCACTTTATCCATGACGACTTTCGAGCGTCCTTTGTCAGCAGGTAGGGTGACGATATACTTCTTTTTTCGAATTTTAAACAGTTCTCTTTCTTCTGCTTAAGATATCGTAACTTGGCGTTTCTGTTGAAGGAGTAAAGTCGTTACTTGTTACCGCATGGCGTTTTTACACTCCTCGCCTCTCCCACATTTCTGGAGCACCGATTTGAAAGATGCAATGAAATCTTCTGGGCGAGCATCTCTTATGCTGAATTTTGTGTCGTAGGATAGAACTGCCAGTTGTTGTGCAGATAGAGGATGGGAGGACAAGTTGTGAACCAGAACCTCATCAGAAGAGGGATGCTTCGGCGGGCTCATTTTCTCAAACTTAACCGACAACTGGTCATCACGTAACTTGCGGTATGGCTGTGCAGTGTTTAAGATCATAGCCTCGATGGTTCCCAGCTCGTGTGCCGTAAGGATCGACTGACACCTTGAAGAGTGCAGTTCAATCATTTTTCGGTATTTGTGAATGCGATCGTGGCACTCTCTGATTATTACTCGGACCATTTTTTGCTTGAAATCTGCCATAGTACGTTGGCACAATTCAGATTTTAGGGGCGGTCTATATCTGAGACTTTTTGGAAGAACATTTTCATCAAGACACCGATGCAGGAATTTCAGCTGAGCGTAGGTGGATGACTCTCGTTTCACAAAAGTCTCCCATCTGCGTGCTAAGTGGAGGGCTGTTTGCCCATAGCTGCTCGACCAGGAATTTTTCTCCCAAATCGAGCGTCCTGCTGGTATTATTGGATTGGTTTAAACACTATCTGTCCAAATCAAATTCCTCAGGGTCACTGAGGAATTTCTGCGGAGAGGCTGAGTATAAACTATATACTGCTGTGCATTAATTTATATACTGCCTGTGTATAATTCTTGCATACTCACAGATCAGACTATCTTGTTTGTAGTTACGCGGTCAAACTGTTTTTAGTAGCGTTGACACTATCAATTTGTCACTATAAGCCACAACTTGGATATCAGTTTTGAAGACAAGCACTACATAAGTATTGGCTAACCTATATGTTTGCTGTCTTTCCTGCGCTGGTCAACCTGAAATAGTTTCTACTAGCATAGACAATATAGATTTCAAAATGTTTACCTTAGCCAGGATATTAGAGTAGAATACAAGTGCAAAATAACTGCAGGCCATCCCAAATTTTGTTGTGATTTGTGCTCGCAGAACCCAAAATCAACCCCATGGGAACGCAGACATTCACAACCCGACTGTCGGGCGTGAGGAAAAAGTCGACTCTAGAGGTGGCATCCATCCGCGCACGCTTGCCTCAGGGAGCGACCGTCTAGACACCTCGACCACCGCAACTGAGCTGCGAGGCGAGCCGGAAGTTACGTGCATGAACACTGGAGTTAGCGGCAAACTGCGGACGCGCGACCCAGGAGGCGACCATTTGAACACCTCGGCTACCGCAACAGAGTGGCGATGGCCACCGACAGTTGCGTGCACTAACAATGGTGACACAATATGCCCAGAGGGTTATAATTACTGGAGAATCTATCTCACCCTTATCCTGGGCTAAAATCAATAAAACCGCATGAATAAATATTCTATCGGAACAAGAAGCTGCCCAGGGCCCAACATGTGCGCCGTGACAACTGCATACTGGCAGGTCAAAAGAACTGCACGTAAATGCGGCGAATGTTAAAAACCTTCCAACCGGCAAAGTAGACACAAGGACGTGAACACTTAGAGTGAAGGCCTCTACTGTTGGTCAAATTGCCGCAGCTGCGGAAAATTTGATTATATTTACAGTCTATAAAAGCGATAAGAGTGTGCTAGCACCTAAATTTAAGACTTCCACAACAAAAGACATGAGTGTGCCAACACTTGACGTAAAGGCCCAAAAAGCTAACCAAGCAGACGCAGTTGAGATAAATTTGAAAACCCTCACTGCCAACAAAGTAGATATAAGGAAGTCAACGCTAAGGGTGATGGCCTCCAACGTTGGCCAAATTGCTGCAGATGAGGAAAATTTGAATACCCCAACAGTTTACAAAAACAAAAACGATAAGAGTGTGCCAGAATCTCCAGTTAAGGCTTCGTCAACAGAAGACATGACTGTGTCAATACTTGAAGTGAATGCCCAAACAGCTGACCAAGTGGACGCAGTTGCGGTAAATTTGAAAAACCTTCCTGCCAGTAAAGTAGATGCAGGTGCGTCAATTCTTCAAGTTAAGGCGCACACACCCGGAGTGAAGGCCACAAAAACTGAAACAGTTGCGACAGTTGAGGCAAATTTGAACAAGATCGCTGTCGATAAAACGATACGAGTGTTAAGGCCCCAAAAGTTTTAGCGCCCGGCCCGGCAAAACTGCATGGAAATCGCACCGAAGTCCATGGCCGGGAAACAACAACATCGGCCAGCCCGAGCCCGAGGCCCGCAAATAAACGAGGCTGGTACTGCACGAATATACTCCGGTGTCAAACAGTACCGTCAAAATAGCAGCACACGAGCTGTTAGTCAGAAAATAAGCGACAACGCCGTAGGCGTAAAAAATGTCGCTAAGAGAGAATACAACGTTAAAATACAGGGATTGGCAGAATCAACTGCAACCACTCCCATAGATCGGCTTTTCGCAGACATCCAGCTTTTCGGTGCGCTTATGGACTAAATGCTGGGACCAAAGTAACAGTTGAGTATGTTAAGGCATTACGCCTGGGAAAACGGTCAAAGGGGCCCACTGCATCGATGCATCCCAGACCTCTGAAGGTGTTCATGGCCAGCAGCCAAGATGAAAAGCTCATCCTGTCTTAGCGTTTTAGAATAAAGGACTCTCACCCGTGAGTTTTTTTTCAGCAGGATTTCTCAGTTGTAGAACGAGACAAAAATCCTCAACTCGTTTTAGAAATGATGGAGCAACACAGCAAAGGAGAACAAAACTTGGTTATTTACAACAACCAAGTTATACCACGTCCATTGTTCTAACCTTGGACAGGTCCGTTCCGAATAAGCACGCAATCGACTTAGTAGGGGTAAGGTTGAGTCCGAACGTAAAAACTACCCGAACAAACCGACAAAGGAAAGTAAATTGCATGTACACCAATGCACAAAGCCTGCTGTCTAAATTAGACGAGCTTAAGATAACCATGTTCCAAGCGGAACCAGATGTGGTCTGTACAACAGAAGTATGGTTATTCACAAAGAAAGATGGTCGGGAAGCTGCTCTTCCCGGTTTTCAGCTGTTCCGAAAAAAACAGAGCCAGGCGTCAGAGTGGGGGTTTGCTCACCTATGTAAGACATGACCTGCACTTGTCAAAAAAAACTGACCAGCTCGAGTCCAATATAGAAGCCCTTTGGCTCACCATCAGAATGCCAGGGTCTCAAGCCCATGACATCTTAACAATTTATCGAACACGGTCGAACGACCCAGAGTCAGACAATGGCCTGATTGAGGAAGTTAAAGTAGTTGCCGTGCGATTAAATGTCATGATTATAGGCGACTATAATGATCCGCATATCGACTGGCACCTCAGTTTGGCGACAGGGTCAGAATTAAGTTTCGATCGCCGACTCCTACGCACGGTACAAAAAGCCTTCCTATCACAAAACGTCTTATCTCCGACCAGGCAGCCTGAAGGGCAACAGACGTACTGCCTAGATATTGTACTGTCAAAAGTTCCTGACAGTGTAGACGTCATAAACTGTTACCTCCTCTAGGCAAAAGCGACCACGTAGTACTACAGTGGGCGTACTCCCTCTTCTCTGTGCCTGATCGTAGCGCGACCGTTAGATTCAATATATGGCGCGGAAACTTTAACCAAATGAGAACCAAAGTGCGCAGCGTAGACAAGAGGGAGGCATTCACCGAGTGTGTACACGAGGATTGGACTGTGTTAAAGACTGTACTACACTGGCTAATCACCAGTTTCTACCCCATCTCAAAAATGAAAGCCACAAATAGGCCCCAGTCGCTAATAAACACGCTGAAGAGGAAGGTTAGCCGTAAAGAAAAGCTGTTTCGAACGTATCGGAGAGAGAAGACAACCGAGTCGTACGACTAGTACAAAGCGCAGAGAAATAGGGTGAAGGGCCTTATAATAAAAACCCGCCAAAGTTTCGAGAGTGACCTAATAAACCGTGCAGAAGGAAATCCGAAGGTCTTCTATAACTACATTAGGTGATCTACCCTAAATAGATACCCCATCCCGTTGTTAAAAACGGATGACGGCGCCGAAATGTGCGAGAACAAAGCATAGGCTGAGCATCTATCCGGTTTTTTTTTCAGTCGGTTTTTACAAGAGAGGTTGAGCTAAACATTACCGATTTTAGTACCGAGAACATTCCGACTATTGACTCAGTTGTGCTTTTAGAAGTTACTGTCCTGCAAGAACTTCTGAAGCTCCAAGACACGAAGTCGCCAGGACCGGTCGGCATACCTGCAAAGCTGTTGGAAGAGCTAGCCGTGGAGTTGGCAGAACCCCTGCTGGTACTCTTTCGGGCCTCCCTAAAGACAGGCCAACTGCCATCCGACTGAAAGACAGCGTGGATCTCGCCCATACACAAAAGTGGGTGTCTAGCGTCCACAATCAACTACGGGTAAATAAGCCTTACTGCAATATGTTGCAAATCATGCAGCCAAATATCAAAACAGAGTTGGTGCATTTCTTAGAGTGTCATCGGCTTCTTTCTGATAAGCAGCACTGACTCCGTAGAGGACGGTCCTGCTTGACAAATCCGCTCTTCTGTCTAGAGCAATGGACCAGAGCACTCGATCAAGGAAACACGGTGCACGTAGTCTTCATAGCTTTCAAGAAGGCATTTGACACTCTGCCACATCAACGACTCCTATACAAGCTTACACGTATAGGGGTAACAGGCAACCTTTTGCAATGGATCGAAAACTTTCTGATTTGCCGAACTCAAACCGTACTTATTGGTGGTCCCCGATCGGCGGAGGTGACAGTTGATAGTGGGGTCCCCCAGGGTTCTGTTCTGGTTCCTATCCTTTTCCTTATACATATCGACGACTGCATAAGTGGCTAAGGCTGCGAAACCACAATGTTCGCCGACGATTTAAAACTCTGCAAGGTCATTCGTAGCGAAGAAGATGAAGCAAATCTGCAGGCAGATTTGCACTGACGCGAGCAATGGTCAAACGAGTGGCTCCTGCTATTAAATGTCACCAAATGCAACATAATTCGCTTCAGTAGTACTAACACTTCGTATCCTAAATAACACCGCTGCCAGAAGAGGAGGCAGAATAGGATCTGGGGGTGTGGTTCACTCCCTGATAGTGGCCAAATCCGCAATTTCGAGCTTGTATAGAAGCAAGCGTGCCTTTGTTAAATTTGACAAAGTTGTCCTTGGCAAGGTCTTCGGCGCGTTTTTGCAACCCCAACTGGAATTTGACATTCAAGCCTGGAAACCTTGGACAGTCAAAGAAAAAAAACCATTGAAAGTGTACAATGACGGGCAACTAAGTAAGTGCGAAGCACGACAGACCAATCTTGACTTTTTTCTCTGGATAACAGACAGCTGCGCGGTGACCTGATACAGGCATGTCGCATTCTACGGGATCAAAACTGTTGCCTAGCATCCAACAATTTTTTTGAGCTTGTCACTACAAATAGATTGCGTGGTAACCATCCCAAGCTACGTGTGACTGGGGGCGCGATAAAGCACACAGCATGTTTTCTTCTCTAAGAAAGTAATCCAGGCATGGAATGCAATACCCGCATACATTCTCATGTGCACATCTGTCAAACAAAATACTACTCACTACTTTCAAGTACTATTTTTTGCTTGGAATATCTGATTGCAAGTTTTATCCTCTCGTTCGCATGGGCATATGATGGGTGCATCTCCGACACAATGACCACCGTAGTCATCTCTCCATGTGACCATTAGGATATTGAGCAACCGCGATGGCCTTCTCCTGACATGATTTAAACACGTTCAGCAACAGAACATCCGATTTGCATGTTCTCTTAGCCACCCCCTCCCCATAGGCGACAGTTTTTCTCCTAAAAATCCCACAAATGGCATTCAAAACTTAACTTATGAATGATGCCTTAGGAGTTTTTTTTTACTCTCTGCTCCCTTAACACAGTTCCATTACTGACAACGCCACATGTTTTGCGTGATAGCTATGTATCAAAATGGATTAAAATGGTATTTACCTATATTTCCCTGAAAGAAATGAACTGAGCTGAACCTGCAGTACACAATAAAGACCAATTCATTTTTAAGCGTATTTTCTGAATGATTTCTGCAGCCCACGGTGTGTTTAACGCAGGCATATAATACAAGGCAATTTTAACGCCGTCAAGAAATTTGCTTATCGCATCTTTAATGAGAATTTTAACCCTTCCACTCTAAACTGAAGTGCTGTGAAGTCTTCCCGTCCAATGCGTGGAGGATTCCGTCATATGTCTTGCCGCACATCAGCATATCAGCACGCTGAACTCCCATTCCTAGTTCGCTACCTCACGTGCGAAGAAGCGGAAATAGAGTAGTTTAAATCTGGTTTGTCTTCATTGTAGATGTTGATATCGTGTAAAACGTAAATTCTTAATATTAGATATCAATTTACTTTTAAAAATTACCCATTACATAACCTATCCTTTTCTCTACAAGCATGAAGCCGTTTTTGCTGCAAATGTATGATTTTTTATTTGAAATAAAGGGAGAATTATGTCACTCTCCTGAATAATTTAACAAGTTTAATTTGTTCACGAACTATCTACTAAATGTAACTAAATATGCAAATTGGCCCACACCTTCCGATGAATTGGCTGATGTAGCCGACGTTTTCAAATGGAAGAAGTAACAGTTTTTTTAATTTGCCGGCGACACACTCCTTTATTGGCAAAACAAACTCTAATTTTTTTAGGCCTTTATACATATTAAGGTAAATGTCTACGCTGCATGTGCGAAAAAATCGCAATGAAAATTCACCAAAAAGTGTCACTGTAACCAAACCCAAAAGAAAATATTTTCCACCGAAAAACAGGACGCTGCATACATAGCGAAGATAAGCAGAGCCTAAAGAAATATACAGAAACTCATTGACCTCCACTTACTGTATGGTTTATCAACTAAATTGGGACGTAGTCGACACAATTATAAAAAATGCTTGCGGCGTCACCGAGAGTGGAACTCGTCCAACAGAAAAAGCGCTTACGTACCCGTCGTCGCGAGTGCTTTCACAGTTGGGTCAACTTAGTTATTATGAAGTTTGGCAGATTTTCTTAATATCAGCTGACCCAATAGTGAAAGAAAACTTGAGGCGTTCGGCTGAATTTGAACCCACGTATTAACGAAGACCTTTACCGGCAGGCAACGCTATAACCACGAAACTGCAAACGCAAATTAATTGTTGAATTTGGAGTACGTGATTACATATGGGCATAACTAAGTGTCAGTCGATTGTTGATATGGACAGCTGAATGCGCAAAATCAGTCAGTAGAAAAAAAGTTATATTATATTCAGCAGCTGATCTAATGCAGGCAATACTAGAATGGAAGAATTACCAAATGTTTACCTTGGATTTTCTCCTTTGGTTAAACACCTTCCGTCTTCAGACTACAGACCGACTAAACTGTAGTCAAAATGCTCGTCAGTTGACAAAAAGTGCCTTTCTTCTTACAACGTTTGTCTTATAAAAATGCATACAGGCATGTATGGTTACTCATTCACCATTGGTAACTGTACCGCATGCAGGTCAAGTGAATGAAATAAACAGTAGTTTACGTTTATTTTCTCAATATCTACTGATCAAATCAGTAAGTTTGTCCTAGTTTTCAAGTCAATACGACGCTGTTCCCATGAGGATGAATTAAAAACTGTTTAAAATGCAGATGACACGCACACGTATATAGAAAACATGCCTATGTCCTGAACCGTTGCAATACGCATGTATTGTAAACAAAAATGTTTTCATAAATCCTTTCTGCCACAATCCGTTGCTAAGGAAGTTGCAGGTGGCTAAAAACTTGCTTGAGGAGATGTTGGTTGCATGTTCCTTTGGACGTATATTCACCAATTTTTAAACAAAAGAACTTGTGGTTATCTGTCACATTTAATTGACACGGGTTCAATAGCCCACTAACGGTTTTGTATTTAACCATTATTCATCAGCATAATTTTAAATAAATTTCTCTATTCAATAAACGTGATACTTTTTACCGATAAAAGAACTTACGCATACGACAGCGTTAAAATCTGGACAAATTTAGGAGTGGCGCAAGAATGGTAAAAACGTGTTTTGATTCCCTCATGGAAATGTCGGAGAGGATCATCTTTTTCGGCGTTTGGCTTAACCGGCTTGGGTGCCAAATTGCGTTTAGAAGTAGCCAGGCGGAGTCAATGTGATGCAAAACTGCACGCATGCGTCCCTCTGCATCCACTGCTTGATGAAATGAAAACCCCATGCACAAAACACACTGTATCATTAAATTCCACATGATTGATGGTGCGGTCAAAACGGAAAGCGATTTGTTTTCACGCATTATGTAGTATGTACTATGTAGCAGTCCAATAACTAACTGAATTAACTTGTCATTATCAAATTATAAAAAAAACATTGACAAGACCAAGCGAAATGATTATATAAAAGAAAGCTGATGTACATTGTCCAAATCAAAAAAATTGCATAAATTGCGTGTAAAAGTATTCACGCTGCTTAATTTTTCATTGAAACTTACGGGCCCAGTTTAAAAACAAAATTTCCTACTGAATCGGTACCATGGTGTAGCTACCGATACATATTTTTGTAAAAGGGGACCTGTTTACATTTCACCGAACCTAATGCGCCAACCTGGAGGCCCTTCTTTCAGAAAACATGTAGGTGTGATTCTGTATTTTTTTAAATACTTCTGATTACTCTGTTGCCGGGATCGGGTTTTTGTGTCTCCATATATGCTGTTGGTTAGACGATTGCATTGAACAATCCGAATTGAAATAGCAAGCGAATTATGTGGTTGTCAGAGTGTTCCAAATAGTAAGGTATACAAACCATCCTATTCCAAAATGAACAGCATATGGGGTGTTCGTAAATCTAACGAAAAGTTTAACTGAAGGAAAATGTTTCTCAAAGGCAACAATATACTTACTGGCGTGAGACCCAACGACAGACAACAGAAGGAAGACAGTATGAACGAAGATGCCCACGGTGATTGCCATGTTGCGTACACAATGACACAAGGGCACATAGACTGCCAATTTATATTGTCTTGTGAGCACGTTGGACGGTGATTGGATGACCCAAGTAGAAATTGATCCGGAATCTATGCCGGATTTCATAGCGTCAATGCCGGACTTGTCGCGATAGTGCTTTCGCGGCATTTGATTGGCTGTCGTGATTTCGCCTACTCGCATGCTCATTTGTTGAAGGTAATTAGCTTTGACGTTACGGAACCTCAGCGTGTAAATCACGCGCATCAGGGGCAACGGCGCCGGCGCGGACCTAACAGCTAAGGCTGAATCGCTCATTACTCACTCGTGTGTGACGGTGACTGCACACGCCTTTGCCTGCTGTGCGTCTGCTCAATTGCTCTTTGCTAAAATACCATCGTTTACAGCACACTGTGCATAATATAGCTCTTCAAAACAAGTTAACTTTTGCTGATTACTGTTATAGCTTTAGCTCTTTTATACGCTGTATTTTTTACCCATACTATAGTTTTATCCACCATATTCAAGCAAGATTCGCGGCGTAATGAGAGGCGCTGGGCGTTGAGGGAAACACACGCTTTTGTCGAACAGTGGAAGAGCAGGTTGACCAGCTGTTACGCAAAGCTTAGCCACCTTATAGTTAAGAGGCTGTTTCGGGCGTCGAAATGAATTGTGATTTGCCGATTAACAGTGTTTAAAATCACTATTGTGAGGGTAGACTTGCCACGTTGTCTGCAGACTTAAACAACGGAATTTTGTTTGAGGGATGCACATACCCGAGTTCAGGGTACTGCAATTCCCTAAGCATCCATGCCCTTGAGTTCGTCCAACTCCTCAGGTGATCTCCTGAGAATACCTTCGGAAAGGCCTCTGGCCTCGAAGGATGAGCTTTAAAAGTGTTACCGGGATTCAAACGAAGATGGTTTCCGGCAACAACTGGTATGTTACGATTACCTCATTAAGGCATGCCATTAGGTCCGTTTTCTCAGTTGCGTCAGCAGACGCAATTTGGACGACTTCATAAAACGAGTATTCCACGTCCTTTTCACTGATGAGGTCTCCGCATACTTGAATTTCTGCGGAGTGAAGTCAAAGGAGGCCGTGTATGGCACTCCTCTATATGAGGTCATTACAGGTTTTCAGTTCAAAATGCTTGAACGTATTATAATATAGATGCCTAATAACTCTTGTCCAAAGAGGCACAACCCGATGTTCATACCTTAGAAGATTGTATGTCCGCAAGATTTAAGAAATTTTTGAATGCGAAAAGAAAACGGCAGCTAAGGGATGGTTCCCTTATTCTGACCGATGCTACAATTCATTTCCTGTATCACCTAAATGCTGTCTTTTAGATAAAGAAAATACCACAGTGCCGAGTAATTAACCAAAACAATCGCGCATATCACCTTTTGTGCAGTTATTTTTGCTAATAAAAAATGAACAAATATGTCCAATATGGCCTTTTTTTCGTGCAAATGGGCTGCGTTTACTACCGACAGGGGACGATAAACAAATTGATGTTTTTACTGCGGTCGGGCTGCGAATGCGCTGTGTTTACTTGCAACGAAGAATGATAACTAAATGGATGGGTTTACTACTGCGGAAGGAGGGGCTTTAATGCCTTTATCGAGGTATGGCACTTCTCACGAATGTTCCGCTGTGGAATCCGTGGCGGCCAAACGA
The DNA here is from genome assembly GCA_036362985.1 of Ligula intestinalis. Classification (NCBI taxonomy): domain Eukaryota; kingdom Metazoa; phylum Platyhelminthes; class Cestoda; order Diphyllobothriidea; family Diphyllobothriidae; genus Ligula; species Ligula intestinalis. The sequence goes on from JAYGXS010000241.1 coordinate 16,430, forward strand.
CCAAAATCCGCTATGAAATTTGGTATGGTAACGCAACTTTTCCGGCCGCAATCCACTGCGGAATTCAGTTTGACTTTCTACTAGGGAATGCTGTTTACTTTACCTGGAGGCACACTGTTTCATACGCCCACAATGTTCTTCATACGCTTGGACTACTCTAAAGTGGATATGTGTTTCTTCCATTATATAGAAAATACGCGGATTGGGGTCATGGCAGCCAAATAGCAAAAAAAACAACTTGACCATTCGTCGTAACTGTACACTCGATGTACTATTTAAATCTACAGTGGCTTCTAATGGACATTTGGTGGACTTCAAATGTATGAAGTATAAAATACACGTCAGTGGTAAAAGCAAACAGTTTATATATTCAAATAACTGCAAGTAGAGTATGTGATGCACATTGCCGAAGTTAAATTAGCATTAACAATGAGAAAGAAACTGGTATTTACGCACGAACAAACAACGTTAAACAATAGTGAGTGATCATATTCGAACTTAAATCCAAAATGGAAGTGAAATTATTACTTATCACATGATCAGCTATATATGTATAGAAATACATCTTTAAAAACAATTCCAAATGCTGAACACAGAAAAGCTGCAAAGGTGTTCATCAATTAGAAAAATTAAATTGACCTTTTTGTGTTTTTCAAAAGACAACGTATGTTTGCTAAATGCATCTCAAAGGAGTGTATTTACAGAAGTGCAATTAATGGGCACTTTCTTGAAGGTACTGCTTACATTTTTGTATTTTAAAGTTATTCAGCAAACATTGATTCTGTTGAACGTGTTTAAAACAAATTTAAAAATATATTAATCCCTTAAAATTAAGCCCTCCATAAGGAAATTGTATTTTTCATATAAACTATGGTGCAGGGTCCTCTTTAGTGGAATTCTGACGCAGGAGGACATGGACTTCTTCAACAGTTAGGCCTGTCTTATAAGGATGAAAAATGTGCTAGAATCTCCTTAAATCGACCCTCTCATCTGTTTTAATCTAAGCTTTTACTTCTTTTAGAATTTGGTTCATATCCAGACCCAAGCGGTGTCTTATTGAGCCTCAAACTCGTGGCCTATTTGATGAAATACAAACATCTTAATTTTTCCTGCATATCTAATACAGCACACTAAACAAAATTTAAGAGTGACTTAATCAATATATTATTTTGATATTGTGCTACATTGTTCCAAAAAAGGAAATTTCATACACGTGCTCCGTTCATAAAATTTGCTTTCTTAAAGTTGTGTTTTGCTCAGAGCAAGAAGCACAACGACAAAATGAATGTGTTTTTTCATCAAAAATAGCATAGCAAAGTCTAAAATTGACGAAATTAAAGTACATGGCAATTCCCCAACTCTAAATCCTTAAATATAAGTTAAATCTTAATTTTCCATAAGACACAGACAATAATGCTTATAAGTGGTTTGCTTGAAACTGCATGTTCGAGTCTACGTGCAACATACTCTATGCGCGGAAAACCGGTCTAATTACTGTCAATCTCGTCATGGTGTCTGCCAACGTGCATGCGACAATGCGCGTTATTTTTTCCCAGGCATCTTTTCGAACAAGCGGATAGGGCACTTACATGGAAAGTCACTAACCCCTGCCTATCGAAGAGAAAGTAAGGTGATTGTTACGATTAATGTTAATTTATATATTGGGGAAGTTTAAGTTAGTTATAGATATAACTATTAGAAGGCAGATTGCATTTCTATACATAACGTGCAAGATTTACAATATCTTAAACACTGTTGTTCACATTATCAAACAATTGTGCTCCATGACCGTAGACATGAATAATAAAGTTATAGACAGCGGGTGTTTGGAGGGTCGACCAAAATACAATCGACCTCGGTTCTATTCCGAAACACCGTCTGCGGGTGACTGACTGCAGTATAAATTGTTAGATATGCATAGATTATCCACCTCATGTGATGTGACTTTGTTGGAAGAATATTTTTTGAATGAGGTAAGTACTCAATTGGGAGATAAAGATTAACCTCCGCAAAATCTACTTCTAAATCAGGATGAAGCTGATATTGTATTTTTGCATGAGAACATCCTGTGTCACCTACATTTAGTGTGCGTCTTCTAAGAAGGCAGAATCAAAATGAATGCAAATATATTTATGCTAGTGCGTCCGACATTCCATGATATATGTCAGAAACACGCCGTCAAAGAACAAACTATGACATTGTGTTGATTATGCAATGCGGACCTGCCTTAACATAAAAACACATATTTTCTCTTCAAGATGTAGAGGCTGTACTCATTATGTTAATTGCTGAATCGCTAAAAAGAAATTTGACATCCACATACACCACCTATGGTTATTGACATATTTAAAATGCTCATGGGTAAATGAAAACGTTTTTGTTCCAGGCATGGCATCTATAACGAAAGGCCGTTGATTCATTGGATTGATTTGTTGATTAGCTTGAGCTATAGAGTACTTTCAGAAATGCTTCTTCAGAGATAAAGAAAATCAATTAAAAGTGGATTGTTATAATGTTGCGAAAATCCCCATTCGGGAATTCAGAATTACAGCTGGTGAGCATACGTATAATTTTGATAAATTCTCTTTTCGGGCCATTACATTTATATGGAAGGGGAAGGTACAGGGTAACAAGCAATCAATTAATTATCGTTCTAATCAAGTTAGTCTTGGAAATAATAGCTTGGAGATTGGGTTTATAAAAAGTGAGTAGTGACAGGTAAGGAGAAGAGGGAGGGCGGAAAGAACGCGTGGAAAATGTTGGTAGTTCTGTGGCCGTTGGCCATGCTAAGCTTGAAGCCTGAAGAAAATACTTCTGCGCGCACAACACCAGCTACATCAGGCGAATGGCCGTGGCCTCCACTGTTGCTGGCAGCCGTTGACCCAGGGATATCGGGCAATCTGGTGAGACCTTGAAAATCACCTTAAAGGTTCCGCTCGGGTCAAAACAGTGTCCGGAGTCCACCATATAAGCAAGAATGGAACTGTTGATGTTCCTGACTTTGCCTTTGCTAAGCCATGTTGGCAGATGCTCCCGTATCCCTTTAAATAAGCGCCAGCTCATGCGACCTATGTGACCTGCTCCACAGGATAAAGTGAAGGAGTAAATGCAAATGGAAAGGTCTGGGTTGGCAGCCTATCCTTACCTTCGCCGTGAAGGACCGGGTTTGTTGAGAATAAAAACCGAACTTTCACTTCTGGGAAGGTTCGCGATATGGCTTGGTTGAGGCGTCAGCTTATCATTTCACTTGCTGCGTCCCATTTGAAATGGGACTTTGAGGAACAGGATCTTATTTTCCAAGGTGGGTGTTAAGGGTTTGCGTTCTCTCTCCTTCATGTTCCTCTTAATAAACATGTCAGGTTACCAGTTCTCTCGAAGCAGGTCCTTGATCTTCGTGAACTTTCTTTCGTTAGAATTGTCCCAGCAGATTTTTCTAGCCTTTTGCGTTATACTTTCTACCGAACGAGAATAAAAACCTTTTTTCGTGCATGTTCTACAAGAAAATTCATTTTAATCAAAAAGGCAGTCCAAATTAATGAATAAAATGCAAAGCACATAAGTAGTTACCTTTTATAGTGCATGCTTTGTCTAGGAGGTCAAAAAGGAGACCGTTAAAAAATCCGACATCCTGAAGTGTCCAAATATTTTTGAGATTAAGCTGTATGATTGCCTCAATTAAAACCATCCGCAATTAATTTGTTCTAATCGAAATATTATTTCAGAATTCCGCATGCCATTGCATAAAAAAGAGAATGTACCATCACCTGAAAGATTCATAACATTCAAAACACTTCTGTCCTCACACGCAGATAATTGTGCTCTTTTGGCCTAGAAACGAATAATAAAGTGATATACAGGGCGTGTACGGCGGGTCGACCAAAATACAATCGACCTCGTCTCTATTCCGAAACGCTGTCTGCGAGTGACTGACTGCAGTATGAATTGTTAGACATGCCTAGTTTATCCTTCTCATGTTAGGGGATGTTTGTTCGAGAATATTTTTGAATGAGGTAAATATTTAAATGGACTAGCAAGCTTAGCTTCCGTAAAATCTTCATCAGGATGTAGGTGATTGTATATTATTGCATGAAAAGATCTTGTGTCAACCACATAGGGTGTGCATCTTCTGAAAAGGCAGGATTCAAATGAATCCAGAGTTATTTACGCTAGTGCCTCCTTCGTTCACTGATATGTCTGAGACACCAAATGTAAAGAAGACAAACTATGGGGTTGTGATTTTTTTATTAATGCAGGCCTGCTTTTACAAGCAAACACAGGATTAAAGTTCGAGATATAAAGGCTGTACTTATTATGTTAATCGCTGAATCGATGAAACGAAAATTTACATATTTCATGCAAAACGTGTCGAAATTGAAATCTGCAAAAAGCTCATGGATGAAAAAAACGTTCTCGTTCAAGGCAAGACATCTTAAAGGAAAGGCCGTTGATTCATTAGATTGATTTGTCAAGTAACTTGAGTATGAAACCTTGATAAAAATGCGTTTAAATAGATAAAAAACCAAGCAAAGTGGATAATTAACAGCAGATGCACACCAGCCAATTGTGTGGAGCCGGCAGGTCATAAGGATTCAGGAGTATACCACAAAAACACCTGAAGAGTGAGAATGAATAAAGGTGCATACAATAGCTAGTGGTCAGTGGTTTTAAGGGTCTTGATGGCGTCAGCAACGAACAGGGTTTTAATTCAAGAGGAAATGGGGCAATAAACTTAAATGGATGTCCGGACTAGCCTACGTAAGGCTCTGTGCACCGGGGGATAATTTGATTTATCGGCTGATTGAGTTATCGTCTGTGGTCCAGGCTCAATTTGATTCCTGGCACGTCTTTTTTTGCGCCGTAGGTGAGTTTCTTGAAGGCCGCGAGGTTGAACGCATAGCGTGTTTTGTAAGTATGCACTGCAGTTTGTGTTAATTCCTTAGGCATTTCTGAATTATTCTCTAAAATAAAAATAAACTTTTTTCATAGGTGAGGTCGTTCCGCAGTCACCTCTTTATTTGAGAGTGTGCCTTCGCAGGCTAGTCCAACTGGTCAGATGGCAGTTTAAAATCAACTCAATTAACGTTGTTCAAACTGACAGACAATTGTGCTCTGTTGACCATAGAAAATAAATTAACTGATAAAAAGGGGATGTAAAGCAGGTTGAGCAAAACGCAATCGATTTTGGCTTTAGTCCGTAACTCCATCTACGAGTGACTGTCTGTAGTATACATTTTCAGCCAATAACCTGCCTAGATTATGCACTTCAGGTGAGGTAGCGTTTCTTGGAAGAACATTCTTAAAAAAGGTAAATATTCAAATATGTGAACAAGCTTACCTTTCGCAGAATCAACAGTTGATTATATATCTAATGCAAGGTTGGAGACTGAGGGATTTACCACAAACCTGAGGTCCTTTATTTACTTCATTGGGTTTGCTTGAGGCGCAAAATGCTGCTTACTAGAATTGAATTCCATTCAGATCATTATAATTGGCGAAAATATAGGCGAAAGTGGGCAAAATCCAACATTTCTTGATTTTCAAGGAAGTTCCTATGCTATTAAGCACCGCAGAGGAAAGATTTTTTATTTTGCCTGCTTAAGTTCAAAAGTACATCCATAAAGAGCAAGAACGGTTGATGATGAGCACGATATTATATCTGGACCCCGAATATTCGCGCATATTAACTGTTGAACCGTATGTGTTCGCAACAGAATAATTTTTTGCAGTGATAGTGCTGAAAATTCGATTCCTGGGTGGTAGCTCAGAAGAAAGTGGGGCGTTCACTGGGAGAGGTATATTATAAGCCTGAAGTTTCGGGCAGTTGTCTCGTCTACCCATCTTCAGAAGAATGGATACATTGGCTTAACGTCCTAGTCTTTATGCCATCCTTTCTTGTGTGTGCCTTTCCTTCATATCGCGTTTGAGCCACTCTGTGTGTTTTTGACTGCGTCCTCATTCTCTTCGTCACTTGGTCTCCTGCCTGTCACCGTGTCGCCCTCTTGTGCGTTCGTCCCGTGGCCCTTTGTGACACCATGACTAGTGCTCAGAATAAGCACGTTGGCCATGGCTGCGCTGGCGGCGGCTGACCCTCTGGCTGACCACGGCTGCGGCAGCGGTGGTGGCGGCGGCGGCGGCTGACTGCGTGGTAATGCAGCTTGCGCTGGTGTCAACTGAATGTTCAGTCAACGGGCACATACATTTACCGGCCCCCTATATTGTGTTTAACACCTTCTTATCTGGGGATAGACGCAATATTGGACAAGGCGGGTCGGGAACAAGTCCGGGCGTGACGGAGGACGATGGACGAAGCGCTCCCAATGCCACCACCGATGCACTTTAGGTTAACACGCGGGTAGCCAAAATCAGAGCCAGCGAGTGCATACCGTAAACCACTCAAGACAACACGGGAGGCGACGGGAAAAACACACGAGGGTTTGACACCAGCTCAAGCTGCATTACCACGCGGTCAGCCGCCGCCGCCGACACCGCCGACACCGCCGCCGCCATAGCGACGGCCAACGTGCTCATGCCGACGCGGTCAGCCACAACGCAGTCAGACACACGGTCAGCCGCCGCCAGCGCAACCGCAGCTAACGGGCTTATTCCGAGCACTAGTCATGGTGTCACAAAGGGCCACGGGACGAACACACAAGAGGGCGACACGGTGACAGGCAGGAGACCAAGTGACGAGGAGAATGAGGACGCAGTCACAAACACACAGATTGGCTCAAACGCGATATGAAGGAAAGGCACACACAAGCAAGGACGGCATAAAGACTAGGACGTTAAGCCAATGTATCCATTCTTCTGAAGATGGGTAGACGAGACCACTGCCCGAAACGTCAGGCTTATAATATACCTCTCCCAGTGAACGCCCCACTTTATTCAGATCAAATGCTGTTTTGTAGCCATGGGATTGATGTTAGTGTACCAACGAGATACAGCACTAGAGTAGAGAAAAGTTGGATGAATTTAGTTATCACTGCTTTGCTCTACAAATACGCTACTTTGTTTCGGCCTTAAATATCAGTAATAAACTTACAATAGGGAAACATGTGTTTTACTTAGCCGAAATTAGTAGGCATATTTGACTTTAGATGGATTTTCTCGAAATCTCACATGTTTTCTTATACACCTAGTACACTATGTCCACCCAAATGTGGTCAATATATAGACTGAAATCAATCGATATAAAAACTTGAAAAAAATAGGCTTAAGTTTATCATGTTTAAAATATTGTTGGATAATTTCGGTCACTCCGTTGTGCAATTAAAATCAATGAACAGTGCCCTGGAGTCAAAGAACGAATGAAACACTACTTTATTTTGCATGTAAATGTAAGATCTTTTATTTTGAGCAGATTGTTTTTCTCTTAGTTTTAGGCCGGTTAAAAACCGGTCAACACATCCCATTTCGATCTTGACTTTATCGCACACAGATATCCGACTTCAAAATATCTAACTTAAACGCTTTCTCAGGAGGGAACATGTTCTAGAAGGTTTTTTAATTAATCTTAGTCTTATTCATTGTTGGCTTTTGTTGTGGAAATTAATTTTTGTCGGCAACTAAGTGACATGTTCGGGCGATTTTTAAGTCATCACCCACGCAGGCAGCTATATAAGGAGGAAGGTTTTAGAACTCATAATTGAAGCAAATGCTTTTAATGTATTTCTTATTTCAAAATTTATGGCTGATAGAGTGAACGAAATAGGTATTTATGAAGAAGCAAAGGAGTGATGTGCGCCGAGAAGAAATTCGTTGCGGCGCCACAGTTACCATGGGTGAAACAAGCTAACACGCCTACACACAGTGTACCACTGGCCTTGGAAACAGACCACCGCAGAGACGAACGAGTCCTCAATCCAACCATGCCCACCTTATCACCTGCCTCGGAAGCCGGGCCGCCTAGAGATTGACCTTCTGTCCGCAACTTTCCCAGCCCCCCTTCCCCTTTCTACCCGCTCCACCGACCCTGACAACAAAAACGCCAAATCTGTCCACTTACCGCCATTGTTTATTTATTTCAATACCATATAAATGTAAAGGCCTGATGAGAATTGATCGAAAACAAACGTATATTCGCCAATTTATCTTCTGAAAGGAGAACTGTGAAATAAATAAAAAATGCGTAGAATCTACTTTCGAGAACAGTTTGCTCCTCGTCGCACTCGAACTCGCAAAATATTTTTTTTAAATGTGACAAACGGTAATTTCTTTCAACATACACAAGATGGTATGAACTGAATTCTTACTTTTTAGTAAACAACCAGCCTTCCCATGTGTGGCAGTTTGAATTTTATTGTAAAACATTTAATTTATAAAAATGTTGTATTCGTACTTATTCTGCATTACCTTACCATCGCTTTCCATTCATATGCCTTAACCACACCTTAACCACACTGAACCAGTAAATTTGCATATTGCCATTCTTTAGTTTACTTATTTCCTAACTTTGATCCGATTAACTCCTGATTTTGGATGAATCGGCTTCATGGATGTCGCGAATAGTGCCGGCCCATTGGCGGTGGTCAGAGGAGAGCTCAGCACAGATGTAAACCCATTGTTTGTTCTAATGCAGCAAGCCGTAAACGGTTACGAGGAACATCCGTTTAAAGTCCGACTAAACAGTGCTGAGCCATGCCTTGACCAACTTGTCGGTATCTCCAGTTTGCAATATAAGAAGGGTTCATGACCAATCTCCAGAGGTTCGTCGATGGTTTGCGCAGGACATGGCCAAACCATTGCAATCGGCGATGCTGGATATAGGATGCTTGACTTGGTAGTTTGAACCATCTGCGGTTTAGCTCAACATTGGAGATTCGATTGGGCCGGAAGACTATAAATAGGCGCCGAAGACACCAACGGTCAAACACTTCGAGCGATAGGATGTCTGCCTTTCTCACATGCCATGTTTCGCAGGCAAATGCTTACAACGGTCTGATTGCTGCTTTGTATATCAGCAGCTTAGCAGGTAAGGTGATGTCTCAGCGAGACATGAGTGGTCTGGCTAGCAGCCTTAAATGCATTTTTGACCTGCACGATTCGGTTCTTGATTTCGTCTTTGGCCTGTCCAATGGCTAGCATATTCGAACCCAAATAGTGAAAGCCGCAAACTTCTTCAATGGGTTGACCGCTGATAAACAGTGGTTGTGCTGTGCCCAGAAACGTATTCAGGAGCTTCATCTTGTGCACATTATTGTCAGACTAAGAGCTGCAGCGAAGCTGGTGATTCGGTGTAGCGTTGGCTGAAGTGACTGATGAGTTTTACCAAGTACGAAAATGTCATCGGCATACTCAAGGTCCGGTTCTCTGAATTCGGGGCTGATTTTACATCCACTGGCAGGCAGAATTGACTAATGCATTACCCAGCCGATCAAGAAGTTAAAAAGAACTGGAGAAAAAGGACACCCTTGCCAAACTCCACAAGTCAGAGGGAAAGAAGTTAACTCTCCAGCAAGGGTTTTTACTCAGGCTGATGTTGTGCTATAATAAGTTTTGATTAGATTGAGCAACTATAGTGGGAGACCATCTGCAAGCAAGATTTGATATAAAGCTTCTCCGTCGATTGAATCGAAGGCTGTCGATGAAAAAGACGAAGATGATTTGTTGGTCTTGATATTTGTGCTTTAGTATGCGGCGTAGAATAAAGATCTGGTCAATACATCCTCTACCTGGACGAAATCCTCCTTGGTTAGGACGAGTACAAAGATTGTGCTCAGTCGAAAATCTATGGAGAAGAATGGTTGCAAACACTTTGGCAGCTATATCTATAAGGCTGATGCCACATTAGTTTCAACATAATGTCATGTCACCGTTCTTCAGTATCGGTAAAATAATGGACAGTGGCCAGTCAGTTGTGGTGACTTTGGTAGTCCATAGAGTCGAGTACAGTCGATGTAGTGATTCCGTCAAAGCAGGAAAATTAGTTTTGTAGTCTTCTGCTGGGATACCATCTTCACCCGCTGCCTTCCGAACTTTTAATCGTTGTAATACCGATTCCACTTCAAATCTCGTAGGTGGCTCGCAGTCACTACCATATGGAATTCCAGTTGATAGCTGTAGGTTCGCACGTGAACGTATAGGCGGATCCAGTAGCTCGCTAAAGTGCTCTCACCATCGATCGATTTTGCCAGCCATATCAGTAATCACTTGACCCGAGTTATCCCGAACGGTAGTGCAAGGTGGTTTATATTTGCCTGATGCTTTACGTAAAAGTTAATAGAGATGGTGGAAGTTACCGGAGTTTGAAGCTGATTCCATGTAGCCAGGTAACTCGGTCCAATGGTTCTGACGGTCGCATCTTGCTGATCTCGTATTTTGGCGTTTCAATGAGCGGTAGTTCTTTGAGTTTGACAACCGAGCATTTCTAGCTTGTGCTGATAGATGTAGGGTGGTTGTGGAGATCCAGTCCTTCCTCGGTACTACCTGTTGTTTTAAGCTCGAATGCATCGCACTTTGTAGCGCGTCTCTCAAGTGTGGCGACTGAGTATCATCGATGCGAACAGTTGATTGATCTCGGATCCGTGCAGTGAGACACGGGTTTCTGTGCGTGATAGAGCCATAACGTTGACACGTTTTGGGGCCAGTTTCTTACTTCGATTTGACAAACGGAGCTTAAAGCGGGCACGGACATGTACGTGATGCGACCCAACTTCCGCACCGCGAAACGATCAGCTGTCGGATACTGAGGTGGTCCACCTTGAGCGTACTAACATTTAGTCTATCTGGTTTTCCGTTCGACCATCGTTTGAATACCATGTTAGCAACTCTCGATGGTGGTGTTGAAAACGAGTGTTTTTAACGACGAGATGTTTGTAATCAGCAAATGTTACCAATCGTTCTCCGTTGTTGCAACGTTGGCCCAGTCCGTATTTTCCGATGACGTGTCTCAAGATTACATCGCACGGGCCAGTCCTGGCATTCCAGTTTCCGGCGACGAAGAGCAAGTCTCTAGGGGTATCCTGGCCACTGTAGCTTGAAGGCTTTCATAGAACTTCGTCTTAACTGCTTCATCCGCTTGCGATGTTTGGGCGTAAACGGTAACCACAGACATATTTGCAATGGTGCCTTTGAAGCGGGCTGTGGCAATCTGCTCTGAGATAGGCTCAAACGCTAAAAAAGTGTTATGCACCTTTTTTGTTATGAATATTGTCACCCCATTCATTCCTGTGTTCGTTTGTGGTCCGCTGTGGAGGAGCACGTATTCAGCATCCTCTTGTGGGACTTTGATTTCTCTCGTTCCGGAGTCTGGGCGATGAACTTCTGACAGACAGGCAACGTCTACTTTAAAGTCCCATAATGCGCGTGCTAGAAGTGCTTGACGGCCGGGATCAAGCAATGTCCGCACATTCCAGCAACCGATGTTCAAAGTCTGTCGCGAATTTAGGGTACTGGCTTGCGTATTTAGCATTCCGGGCATCAGGCGACCACGGAGCGCTTCGCTTCCCGGGGACGCCGTTGCAGTATTGAGATTCGTGATATTCGTATTGTCCATGAAGTTTCTTGGGAATTTTGTTACAGATGACGTCCGCGGTCTTACCTGCCATTGCCCTCTGTTCGCCGTGAGTTTCCCCACGTTGCCCACGAACCACCGTCGGGGAGGTCGAGGGTTGGATTTCGGTTCGCTCATTCGACGAGACTCGGCCATGTTTTCAAGTTTGACGAGGCGGAAATCCTCGTAAGGGCTGACAACCGCGTGAGTCGCAAACTGCTCGAGTCATTGTTCTCGGGCCCCAGTCCGTCGAAAGCACAACGATTTAGCGTTTCCCTACTGCGCATGACTCAGGATATTGTTCCATTACCTATGATTAAGGATTCCCGACGGAATCCGAAACCTCAGAAAAATAAAACTCTTCTTCTCAACTGCTTCCTTGAACTCGCACACGCACTTCTATTGATAATCGAGTGAGCCGAGAAATACTTGAGTCATCGTTCACCGGCCCCAATCCATAAACAAGTGCAACGATTTGCCAATCCATATTCGGTGCTGGGGCTCAGAGTAATTAGCCACTTGAGGAACGTACAGGCCACCACGTCGTCTTATGCTAACACCGGGGAACCAGATAGCTGAGCAGTAATCACGTCCAATTCCTCCACGGTTGATGCAAGTTTAGCAGATAACGGTCGGCACGCCGGCAATTAGCGTACAAGCTGATAACTTTTCTCGACAGGCGGGATCCGATAATTGTCATAGTAGCATAGCGATTGTTGCCTATAAATAATGCAATGCCTTGTGTATACTAATTACCCGTGTCTGCTATTGTTTCTGATAGTGGATCCGCGAGAGGAATCGAAAACGTTAGGCGAATGAAGTTCTTGTTCCAGCGATCGATACTCCTTTTTTTCCAATTTGAGCCCGTATTTTTCCCCTCCCTCTATTCGCAGGTAAATTTTCTTATATATACGTCGGTTGGCCTACTTTCAGTATCAGTATATTGAGTGATATGTAGGAAAATTTCCTTTGAGTGCCCTATTTGTACATATGTGCAGTAGTAGCAGAAAATTTGTTTCTCAGACTGTTGGCGAGGCCAGTTGTCCTGTGCCCTAGGATGAAAATAGGAGCAGACAGTGAAAAAACTCCTCAGGGATTTTTAGGAGAAAAACTGTCGCTCTTGTGGAGAAAAAAGGGGTTCCAACGGAGAGGGGGCATTGCAAAAGTTCCCAGGATCATTACCGTGTGGAAGCCGCGTCCTGATTCTTCCTTGCTGATTGCAGAGTCCGCCAACGGAACTGGAAAAACAGAGACATCCGTCCAGATCGTCGACAGTCCGCTTTAGGTCGAACTAAGGGTGAATGTTTAGGCCGTCAGGTCTGGCTGATAAGATCGTTAGCGGGGTAATCACGATACGCAGATAGCCAAGTAGGGTGGACCGCGGAGACCTTCACATGAGGCTATGCGTGGGAGGGCGTTATAAATAGGAAACGTGAATGGATATAAAACTTATACTACTGAAAAATTGAAAGTGCGATTTTACGTGGTTCCGAACTTTATATAATAAGTGTTTGGGCAGTTTTCTCCAAAGCAGCGATGTTTTCCGATCATCGTCAATACATCCTCTACCTGGACGAAATCCTCCTTGGTTAGAACGAGTACAATGATTGCGCTCAATCGAAAATCTACGGAGAAGGATGGTCGCAAGCGCTGACGGCTATATCTATGAGGCTGATGCCGCGGTAGTTTGAGCATCATGTCCTGTCACCGTGCTTCGGTATCGGTAACATAATGGACAGTGAGCAGTCAGTCGAGATGACTTCGGTAGTCCATATAGTCGAGTGCAGTCGATGTTGTGATTCCGTCAAAGCAAGAAAATTAGTTTTGTAGGCTTCTGCTGGGATTCCGTCTTCATCCGCTGCCTTCCGAAACTTTAAAAGTTGTAACATCGATTACACTGCATATCTCGTATGTGGCACGCAGCACTACCGTATGGAATGCCAGTTTATAGCTGCAGGTTCGCAGGTGAACGTATAAGCGGACTCAGTAGCTCGCTTTAGTGCTATCGCCATCGATGTATTTTGCCAGATATATCAGTTATTACTTGACCCGAGTTATCCCGAATGGTACTGCAAGGAGGTTCATATTTGCCTGATGTTTTACTTTTTAGAGCTGGTGGAAGTAACCAGAGTTTAAAGCTGTTTCCATGGAGCCAGCTTACTCTGTCTAATGGTTCTGAGTATCACATCTTGCTGATCGCGTAATTTGGCGTCTCAATGAGCGGTACTTCTCTAAGTTAGACAACCGACCGATTCAAACTAGCGCCGATAAATAAATGGCGGCTGTGGAGATCCAGTCCTTCCTCAGTAACCTGACGTTGCAAGTTCGAATTCATCGCCCTTTGTAGCGCGACTCTCAAGTGTGTTCATCGAGTATCGGGTGAAGTTTGATTACTGATGTCCTCTAGAGGTTTGATGCGAACAGTGAATTGATCACGGATCTGTGCAGTGAGACTTCCTCTGAACGCTACACGGGTTTTTGTGTTTGATAATGCCCTTACGTTCACACGGTTTGGGGCAGTTTCTTACTTCGATTAGACATACGGGGCTAAAGAAGGCACAGACAAGTACGTGATCTGACCAACTTCCGCACCTCGAAACGATATGCTGTTAAATACTGAGGTGGTCCACCTTGAGCGTACTAAGATGTAGTCTAACTGGTTTGCCGTTCGACCATCGTTTGAATAGCATGTTAGCAACTGCCAATTGAGGTGTTGAAAACGAGTGTTTGTAACGACGAAATGGTTATAATCAGCAAATGTTACCATTCTGTCATCATTGTCGAAACGTTGGCCCAGTCCGTATTTTCCGATGACGTGTCTCGAGGTTTAATCGCATGGGCCAGTCCTGGCATTCCAGTTTCCGACGACGAAGAGCAAGTCTCTTGGGGTTATCCTGGCCACTGTATCTCAAATGCGTTCACGATCATAAACTGGTCGGTTCCCTTTGTTCTATTATGCCGCACCGGTTTGGGAACCCGAGTTAAGTGCCGAGTAGCCGTCTTTACCAGTAATCTTTCGTTAACAGCTATTATTCTGCCCCACGTTCCGCTTCGACTGAGTTTGCCTCCAATCCCCCGTTTCTTCCTACTTACAGAGGCAGTGGGTATCAGAATACATAGTCAGCATATAGATAACGATGTGGCTCATATATGTGTGCGCTTGAATTTCACTTTCCGCATTACATTGCTATATTCTTTTTTTTCGAATCTAACAAATTCGCTTCTAAACAATTATACTCATCTTATAGCTAAAGACTACGGATACTGTTTGTTAAACCAATTATTTCGAGTACTTCGTGTTATCAAATTTGTGGTTTATTGATGAGGCCCATTTTGCCTGAAATATACAACTTATTATTACCATAATGAGTTCAACCTCTTTCTAACGAACAGTTGTCCTGTGCTTGCTGATTAGTCAGGTCCAAATTATTCCGAGGGTGTTTTTCATACATATCAGTGGAGATCGTGGACGCTACCGTAAAGAACTCTAGATTCCTTTGTACCCTGCCTTCTTAGCAGACATATTCTTTATGCGGAAGGCACAGCATTTTCTCATGCAATGACGCATAATCATCTACATGCTGATTTAGATGTACAGTTTGTGGACAATCTAATGCAATAAAATATAAAAAAAACACAATAAAAGTCAATTCGTGGGAAGTCAGCTTACGTGGTGTGCACCCAACTAATATAGCAGACAAGGGAGATCTATAAATAAAAATGCAGTGTTTGGTTGAGAAATTACTATTTGGTAGCATAGGGACATCTAACTTTAAAAAAAACTGCAAACCCGGCGAACCAAAATCCAATCCTTGACCTCCCCGCCGGTGGTTCGCAACCAACGTGGGGAAACTCAAAACGAACAGAGGGCAATGGCAGGTAACACCAGGGACGTCATTTGTAACACAATTTCCAAAAAACGTCATGGACAGAACGAATATCGCGAATGTCAATACTGCTATGACGTCCCCGGGAAGCGACGCGCTCCGTGGTTATCTGGTTCCTGGACTGCCAAATGTGCAAGCCAGTGGTCCTAACTTGAAAAATGCTAAGGCGTCCCCGGGAAGCGACGCGATCCGTGGCTGTCTGGCCCCGGAATGAGAAATATGCAAGCCAGTACCCTAAATTCGTGACAAACTTTGAAAATCGGTTGCTGGAATGTGCGGACATTGCTTGATCCCGGCCGCAAAGCATTTCTAGCATGCGCATTATGAGACCCTAAAGTAGACGTTGCCTGTATGTCAGAATTTTGTCTTCCAGACTCTGGAACGGTAGAAATCAAAATTTCACAAGAAGATGCTGAGTACGTGCTCCTCCAAAGTGGCCACAAACGAACACAATACTGCATGGGGTGGCAATAGCAATGACAAAAAAGGTGCAAAACACAATTTTAGCACTAGAGCCCATCTCAGACCGGATGGCCACAGCCCGCTCTAAAGGCACCATTGTAAATATATTTGTGGTTGCCGTTTATGCCCCAACATCGCAAGCGGATGAAGCAGTTAAGACGGAGTTCTATGAAAGCCTTCGAGCTACAGTGGCCAGGATAACACATAGAGACTTGATCTTCATCTCCGGAGACAGAAATGCCAGGACTGGCCCATGTGATTAAACCTCGAGGCACGTCATCGAAAAATGCAGACTGGGCAAACGTTGCGACAATGGTGAACGATTGGAAACATTTGCTGAGTATAACCATCTCGTAGTTTTAAACATTCGTTTTTAACACCCCCATCGGCAGTTGCTAACATGGTTTTCAAACGATGGTCGAACGGCAAACCAGATAGACTACATCTTAGTACGCTCAAGGTGGACCACCTCAGTATCTGACAGCAAATCGTTTTGAGGTGCGGAAGTTGGGTCGGGTCACGTACTTCTCTGCACCCGCTTTAGCTCCGTTTGTCGAATCGAAGTAAGAAACTGCCCCAAAACGTGTTAACGCATTATCGAACGCAAAAACCCGTGAAGCGTTGAATGACAGTCTCACTGCACGGATCCGAGATCAATTCACTGTTCGCATCTAACCTCCAGATGACGTCGGTAATCAAACTTCCCCGATACTCAGTGACCACACTTTAGAGGCGCGCTACATAGGGCGATGAATACGAACTTGCAACAACAGTTTACCTAGGAAGGACTGGATCTCCACAGCCGCCCTTCATCTGCGTGTAAATCGAACAAATAGCACAACTAAGCGTTTATTAAGTGATATTTATTTGATGCACTGGGATTAAAAGCCAATTAAAATGGAGAATAATGGGATGCGTAAGACGATGTGAAAAAATTGTTGTCACAGAACGGGGCAATGAGGAACATTACTGAACGAGTCGATTAAGAACGAAATTAATGAGAAGGTTTTCGTATAGTGTAAGACATAACAAGTAAAGTGGGTTGCAGGTGAAAGCAGGGTGAAGCAGTAAACCTGAACACATAATGGAATTGGTCAACTCCAAAAGATTTTTTCAGTTCCACCAAGAAGCCAGAGTTTTCTTTATTTAGTTTAATGCGTGTGGTGAAGAAAGCAATAGGTCTTACGCTATGGCTGCCAAATACAAATAGTCCGCAGTAGGGGATCAGACAAATTTTTATAGCGGCAACCTTCCAATTAGCACAATCATGATGATATGGCCGGTCCATAAGGGAAAAGTGTACTATCGACTGTGTTTCGGATTGCACAAGATGCACTTAATTATAGTTTATCAGCCATGGAGCTGCGTGGTAAACAGTTCAGAGTCAAATTTAAAGAAACTTGTTTATCAACTGTGCTCAAATATGCTGCCTTCTTGTATGTTAATTCCTTTCTGTATGATACGTCTTTTCCTGCGGTCACGAATGACTTACAATTATTTGTTGTTTCGCAGATTGCAGATAACCTACGGCTGAAGTCTGATATGCGATTGCGTAAACGTAAGGTCATTGCAGATTGAACGCCACTGTAATCTCTGTGTCACATGGTTGGTCATAAGCAAACAACATAAAGGCAAACCAGTTAATTAAGCTTACAAAATACGGGAAACTGGGGGTTAACAGTAATGAATCGGAATCAAGGCCATAGTCATATCTCTAAGTACTACCACCGTTATATGCGTTCTTACGTCTGTCGATAAAACTTGGTATAATATTTACCTTTTGTATGGTTTTTCCGTGGCCTTCCACTTTACATAGATATAGTGACATCTGATAAAAAAAAAACCTAAATCCCATACCTTTTCACTGGCTGCGAATAAATAAATGAGAAAAGTCAATTAACTTTAATAAAATAATGAAGCATATGCCATTCTTAACATATTTGCTTCTCAACAACTGACGGCATGAAGTGATGATTCTTTTAATTGAAGTAAATTTATCCACATTAAACATATTTTGTGTGTGTGGTATAACAATGTAACAATCAATTCAAAAGAACATCCGTGTCCCAGGAAGCAATTGAGAAGAAGAATACTCGATCGCTGGAACAGTATGTTTATTCACCTGACGTTTTAATATCTGTCTCGAATTCATCATCAGAGACATGAGTAGCATAAACAGGTTAAGTATGCACATACATTTGCAGTGTTTATAGGACACAGTCATTACTGTAGGCATACAGTAACAATTAACGTCTTAAACCATCTTGTGCGTGAATTGCTTGTTGGCCGGCCCGCGGGCTCCGAGCTGTAAACCGTTCATCACGGGCGGTGAGCTTGGGCGTGATAAGTGCTCGGCCGTACGGCTTGCCGGTGTTGGCGTACGACGAGGTGGAGGCCTGCCCGTTCCTCTAGTGACGGCTTGCTTTGGCCAAATTGAATCTTAGGAATTAATATGGATTAGGCAAATCGTTGCACTTGCTTATGGATTGGGGACCCGTGAACCATGACTCAAATAGTGATCGGCTCACCCGATTGTCACCTCCTGCGAGACTTTTAGCCTCATCAAATTTAAACGTGCGGCCAGGTCTCGTCGAATAAGCCGCAATTTGAGAATTGGAACCATTTCGCCGCACTGCTGCCACATGTTCGGCAATCCGCGTCCTAAGAAGTCTTCCAGCCTGCTTTGACAGCAACTGCACTAGATCCTGTAGGCGACCCCATATGTTTCTTGGCATGGCAGTGGGTCTTTCGGCTTCATTATCTGACGCCTTATGACTGCCTCCGGCCTGTGTGTGACTCCAAATCCAAGTGGTGCGAGAAGGCGGCCGACAGCTTCCGATAAGTTCATGACGTACGGGATCGAACGCCAAATCTCGTTTGCCAAACATCTGGTTGATGAAGTTGCGCGGGTAGCCATATTCACTGAACACCCGTCGAAGAAAGTCTACCTCGGTAATTTCTTCTTCTTCGCTGCAGTGCGTCTCAACCCGCCGCCACAGTGTTTTTACGCAACTGTGTTTGTGGTTGATTGGGTGGTTGCTGTTGTTATTCAGTACAGGCATCGTGTTTGCCGCTTTCCTTAATACTTTAGTCTTTAGACCACCACAACCTTTGCGACAGACAATGACATTAAGAAAGGCCAGCTGGTTGTTCTCTTCTTCCTTCATCGTAAATTGGATGTACGGGAAGACAAATGTGTTAACATACAGCTTGGACTCTCAGTCGATGCTTAATGTAGACAAGCACCAGACATGCTTAAACGTGGCCCTACGGGAAGCTCAGTGTTAGTTCATGCCTGCAAACAATGTCAAAATTTGTGTAGGAATAACAATTCCTTGTAAAATATTATTTACGTTTTGGTTTCAGTGATATATTTGCTTATTGCATCATCTTAATCCGCACCAGAGGTTTTGAAAGTCCTCTTTTTTTGGCCGGCAACCTCGGAATTGGGAACAGTCACATTAACTTCGTCATCAACATTTAACTTTACAAAAATAGAAGTGTGTGAATGAGGAACCAACCTATACAGCTCTCAGTTCATTTCATTTACTTGTTCCTGCCAGAGAGAAATAACATGCAAGTAATCAGACGCAATCAGACGTTTCCTCATAGTACAGTTCCACAGGAATACCGTGTTTTAGGCTATCACATAATCATATGTGTCCCGCTTTAAGACAATCCTATTTATCTCAGCCATTCAGTGCACAATAAACAAAATAAATGGACTCCGCGTCGCCATCTATTCAGTCATTAGTTGGATTTAATTCACATTCACCACGGAAAATATAAATAAAGTCCTTCTGCTGAAAACGCTGGAGGAGAGAAATACTGAGTAAAAGATTACACATATCCGCTTATAAGAAAGAAGAATGCACAAAATATATTAAATAACGAAATTTCGCTGCTCTAAGATCAATCCCTAGCCAAAGAGAAGCGACAGACTAAACGGCAAACCTCATACGTCACCAGGTGTTTTCCCTCTTCATCTTAAAGATTGCAGAGCCCACATTGATCTATTTATCGTGCCAGTGGACAACCAGTGGCCCAATGTCGTATTGGACAAAAAAAACTAAATTCACAAAGATCAAACTTTATAGAAGATCATCAGTCCTACGTTCCACGCAAATCAAACCCATTAAAATCGCTGACACTCGAGATCAACACAACGCTTCTGGTAATGGAGAACGCAGGTGCAATAGTGCCAATCGACAGACGCATGGCGGTGGTGCAATAAACGGCGCTGGTTCGCGTCTGTGGTGTCCGAAGTTGCACAAAGAGGGCGCACCCCTCTGGCACATCGTACAGTAGACGCCGTTGATGATGCAATATTTCGACATATGCGAAAGACTTATACCCTTTTCCTAATCGAAATTGACTCCAGTAGTGATACTGCTTATCGTGTTCTGTATTCTGAAGTCATTTTAGTCAAAATAGGAAGCCCGCTTTTGAGGAGCTTCGTTCAGACTCCTAGCAAAACGTATATATTTTTAAAAAAAACTGACTACGTGAGTAGTATGCCTTTTATCATTGATTTTAACTGCCTTTATAAATTCAAATATATTCTATGAAAAACATGCACGAGAAAGTAATATTTGCTCTCGTTTGATAGCAAATTACGTGTTCTTAAAATGTTATACTAAAAGAAAGGGTATCTTGCGGTTTTAAAAAAGTTGCCCGATTGCCGAACAATTTTCTAAACGAGTGAATGCTACACTCGAATCCAATGTTTGAAAACTGCACACTGTGTGCATTCTGTTTAAGGAAATATACCGTTTTGCATTTAGTGTGACGTAGAAGTTGCTCATAGTCATCGAATACTTAAATAGGTTTGAAATATATATTATGCAGTATACCCAACACTAATATATTGACGGATACGATTTTTTATGGATAAAGACCTAACAATCGTAAAAAATTTCATAATTAGCAAGTAAGTTTAAACTGTTAGCTACCCTTTCTTTGAATATTAACGTAAAAAACGCGTAATTTGCTATCAAACAAGTATAAAAATAATTTTCTCGCGCTCGATTTCCATAAAATATATTCTAATTTATACACGCAGTCAAAATCAATAATAAAATTGCACACTACTTAAGAAGTCAGGTTTTACAATATATGCATTTTGCGAGGTGTCGGAGCGAAGCTCGTTTAAAAGCTGTCTTCATATTCTGACTGAAATGTATTCAGAATACACTATACGATAATGAGTATCACAACTGGAGTCGATTTCGATTAGCGCAATGGTAGAAATCTTTCGCATATGTCGAAATATTGCACGATCAACGGCATTTAAT
>JAYGXS010000242.1:0-37547 GCA_036362985.1 Ligula intestinalis
TATTTGCTAAGACGTTTTATATATTTGTAGTGATAAAGCCACTACAACCCCATTCATCTCAGTCCTCGTGAAATAAAAAGAATTGTACTTTCTTCGGGCCATTGTTTACACAATACCAGTATAAAATGCAAATTTTACTGCAAAATTTTGCAGATTGATTACTAATTTCTACCAAAAAGCAGGAAACAACTACAACTTTGATGTTGCTAGGGCTACGTTAGTCGTTGTCTGGTTCGGATAGTTGATGCAAAGATGCGCTAGAAAGGCTCTATTGGCTATTCTTTCCCACCGAGCTGTGAATTTGCTGGACTTTAATTATTTTTTGTATTCTTTTGCAGCCTCTCACTCATTGATATCTTACACAATGCAATGAGTCTATCAGAGATCTGTTGCATCAACAAAATTGAAACATATTAATTCAAACTTCATATACTCTGGTTGATTCACATCGTGTGACATAAAAATTCAATGTGTGTTAGATTCGACGGAGAATAAACTTCTTGTGGTCTCATTCCAATTACTTGTGCGTTGACTGCCTAGCTAAAGATCGGTAGTTAACCAAAGGAACTGACAGATAACGTCTACGGTATACGATCCATTAGATGTGCTTGGAACGCCGATGGCACAATATATCGCAGCAAAACATATCTTTGGGCGAAGTAGCGCACTGATTCATAAATCTATTAGAAATGCGCCACAGTATGAGCGAACAGCTGGCTAATCAACCTGTATTAGTAATTGCTGTTTATAGTGATTCACAGAAGTCAATAACCAAAAGTAAGTCATCAATGTAAAACATTTACGATTTGCTCCCAAAAAAAGAGACAAAAAAGACAAAGAAAGATGATATTTAAATCAAAATAAGTACATAAGGAACTAGATAACACTCGATGCTATTCTAGTTTGCTTTTAATATGCTGAAGTATGTAAGGGGAAGGCAAAAACGTTTGCTGGCGTAACCTCTATGTAAGTATGGTTAACTTACTTTTTGTTTACATTCACGCGTGTATCTTATTCACATTTACATTTTTTGTCGCAGCTTCGAAGAAAAGCATCCTATCTTTAAAAATATAGGGAACAAGCCGTCAGATGGTTTGTTTTTCGCGGTTGACCTCAGCGCTACATTGATCTGGGTGTCACTGTACATTGACACAATACAATAACGTTATTGGCAGAAGGACATTACCAGCAACGACAGAGGACACTATAAAGGCGTTTTCTGCCTTGTTAGGCGTCATCGGCTAGTGATACCCAACCCCAGTATGGCCGCGGAAATCGCTGCCACACCAAGATTTGAACTCGCGAAATCTCCCGTCAGTGTGAACATTATAACGTTTGAGCTACGAACTTACAGTCTTGCTGGTATTAGATCGTAAATATACACTGGGATAGACGCGTGCACTGATCTGTCAGAGGAACCACTCGTCTCCCCATATTGCCTTTAGAGCTCTCCTAGCCGCCTCGCGATGGAGGCTCGAGAGAGTTCTAAAGGCAATATGGGGGGACGAGTGGGTCCTCTGACAGATCGGTGTACGAGTCTTTGCCAAAATAACGTTATTGTATTGCTCCAGTTTGCCTCTATCATTCCGGGCATCAGTTGTTTGATCGGCTCACAAAATTGATTGGCGCATGGGAAAATGGAAAAATCTTGTTGTAGACTGCGCATTTTTCTGACGCAATTGAGACTATCATGCTGCACTCAAAGTCGTGGTGTGGAATGTTGCCAAATATCAGTTCACTTCAGACTTCCCCGTTTACCTAGTGCGCTTTTGACTAGCCACTGATGAACTGAGAGTAAAACTGCGATGTGTCTTTTATGTGACTTCTATGTCACTTTTACATGTGTGAGGTCTAAGCCGCCCACTGTTTCGTTAAATCCTTATGTGTCATGTGTGAAGTGTCAGGTCTTATATGTATCACGCGCAAACGAGTACTTTTGTTCATTCAGTCACTGGGGTTTCTCCCCGAATCACACAACTGGCTGATTTGACAGTGGATTGTTACCTAGCAGTAGGAAGAAATAATGATAAGACGTAGATGGATCTCTAGAAAAATAACTTTGTTCGCCTGGCATTATGAATTCGTGCTGAGAACCATAATCGAAGACAATATCAGATAGCATCAGCACACTGCCTGTGGCTATCTCTGAAGTTGAGCATGCCTATTAATCTGAAGCGTTAGGTGAATAACGTTCTTGTTCTAGTGCTCACTTCTACTCTATCTTAACTGCTTCCTGAGACTTTCGTTTTCGCTTGCATAGACAGAGAGAATGATGAAGACAGCATTCAACTCATATTCTTCATTATAAATAATATAGCACGCTTTAATCTGTCACTGCGCTAAATGTCTAGGCTTAGAAGCTTGTTAGCTGGTAGAATAACTCAGTCCTTTTCTCAGGACGAAGAGTTAGACTGCAATGAACCCTTTTTGATATAGCTTAGGAGGCTCTCTCCCTCTGTTCGGATCCAAGCTTCGCTTTCGTGTTGTGTAAAATCCTTATTTGTTGTGTTGGAGAGCCTGCGTTATGTGTGATACGCGCAGACCTGTTGTTTTTAGCTTTATCAGCCACTTTTCAAAATCTCGGCATCTCGATGTGGCCTTTGCGACAGTGTCACAGTGTCCTCCCGTTTGTATAAAATCCTGAGGCGTTGTGTGTGGGGGTGATGTCAGGTTTTGTATGTAGCACGCGCAGACGAGTGTTCTAGTTGTCAGCTACTGTGTTCTATCCCCATATCAGACATCTGTCTGATTCGCTCAACAGACTGTTGTTTGGAAGTGGGAAGAGAATGAGCTCGACCAGCTGAGCGCACATTCCTTCCTATACATACCGACTTGCTTGAATCTATCACAGTGTGCTAAAAGCTCTGACTTGGAAGGCTGTCAACTGACAGAATAATTCAGTATTTCGCTCAGGTCGGAGGGTCAGAGCACATTGTTGCCCTATTGTGGCCGTTATAGCATTTCCCTCTTCTTTTTCGTAAAACCCTGGATTTTTTTGCATATACCAGGGTGTAGTTATACATCTAAGTGCGGGTTCTAGTCACGCTGGCCACCTCCGTTAGACCCTGCTTCTAGTCTCTTTGCCTCGGTCTTGACACCGGGCCGAGATGGTGTTGAGAGAATGCAGAAAGGACTGTATAAGTGTACTATCACTATAAACTAATTCACGTACAAGTCACCGCCCCTGCTCTCACCTGGCTGTGGGGCACATGGTAGATCTCGTCGGAAAAGACAATCGACACTCTTCCCTTTCCTTTGGATTATTCCGCCTCTGGTCTTTCCTCTTCTCTTAATTCAGCCAGCACCATAGTGTGAGTCTTCCTATTTTGTTTCGATAAAAATCATATTTTCAAATCATTTTATCAATTTCTACTTGCATAGTGTGCATCAGGAATTGTCTGTTAGGATCCTTTTATGTCTGCAAATTGGTTTTTTGACGTTCTTTCTCCTTCTATTTACACTATTAATTCTACTATTTTCAGGCATGTGCTTGACTGCACTATGGCATATGTGCATCTTCGTCATATGCACTTCGGCCTACATGTTTGATGTCCCTATCCTTCATAAGGAGCCACTCTTCAGCAATACCACTGCATTCTACAATGAATCTACTGGGTTCGTCTACGATCCCAATTCACCTCTCGTTATGTGTTCGTATCTTCCAAGGCACTCAATCTGGTGCGAACCGCCAGAAGGTACGCTACCTCCATTTTTTTCTATACTTAGATCTGCACGGTAACAAAAGCCTCTTCCTCGAGACCAACCAAGGCTGCTATCAGTGGGGTGGGATGAAGGCTGACGAGGTTCAACTCACTTCAATCATTTGCCACGCCCTGCCCGATATTGAGTGCTATGGAAACCGAACATTCATACTGCACGACTTCCCTTGTCTTCGTTATCACGGACACTACTTCCTCACGACCCTGCTTTACAGCATATTTTTGGGGTTTCTGGGCGTTGATAGGTTTTGCCTAGGACACCTTGGCACCGGCGTGGGTAAATTGTTGACTGTTGGTGGGTGTGGGGTTTGGTGGCTAGTAGACATCTTCCTCCTCATTCATGGTGATCTTCGTCCAGCGGATGACAGCTCTTGGATGCCATTTATCTGACTCTCCATTCCTTGCCATTTTATTTCTCACTGTTCAGTCTGTTTTTACGACTTTCACATTCATTACATTATTCGCTCAAAATGTTCCACTTCTTAATTTTGTGGTCTCGCTTTTTTCTTCTGATCTTCTCCATCATCGTTTCGCTTTTGCTTAGCCGTGTTTGTATTGGTTCTAATGTTTTATGCGTTTTAAGTAAGAAAAATCAAGTTTCGAGGTCCCGATAAGCATTGATTCAAAGATATTTACTTTCTAGTACTTGGTGTGACTGTGGTCATGTCAGCCTCGAAGATGCCATATGATTGTCCGCTGCTGTGGTTCTAAGCAACGACGGGAACCCAACACCGAAGGTATACACATCGCTTCCATATCGTGGTTAATTTTGTCTCGCCAGGTTTTGAGTTGTCGTCTGCAGGTGACGAAAACGATGGCATAATCATCTGCTCCGTCTGCTTGGGGAGGGACTAAGATATCCTCGTGATTTCACAGCCAGTGTCGACTTTCTCATTCAGAACCAAGTTGGTGTACTTCAGCCGAAGGATGATTCTCCGGCAGCGGTAGTCAACTAACTAGATTTTGTCCATGTTGCACCTGTACAGCCCAGTATTGAACGCCTTACAGGACTGACTAAACTGATGTCCGGTACACGCGGATATGTTTTACAATGGAAATGTCCTGTCGGGTTCATAAACATTTGGTAAGGATTATGGAAAGCCTGTGAGTAGCACCCACTCGGAAAACGAAATCCTTCTTACCCTGTCCATTCAAAGGTAGCCTCGCCCCCCAGGGTGTTTAGAACTGTCTATTTCACGTTAACGTTCATTAATAGCGAGGGGGCCTTCTTCTAGTCAGCGATGCATTTCCATTAAGGCGAATTCATTCACCCGTGACTCATCTGTAGGCCGCCAAATTCAGAGGTGAGCAGGGCGATATCTCCAGTGTAGTTTATATCAGCAAGCTGGTCCGGAGCGTAATTTCGGTCCCATCAAACTGTGCAAGACCCTTCGAAGAACTTAGTATATGGCGTAGATGAACAGACTGAGCGACAGAACCAATTCTTTTCGAGAGCTAAATCGAATACCGACCGGCTTGGAGAGATTGTCATGGGCCAAAACTTCCGCACCGATAGAACGATAGTAGGCCCTGACCATGGTCGTCCAGATCCATTATTCCTTAATGGGACTTGCGAACAGCAAGACAGACGCTTGCTAATTATCTATAGCCCCGGCAAAATTGAGTAATATGTATTAAGGAAGTCAAGTTAAGCGAACAAACCTTTGCGATTAATTCATCATCAGGCACTACAGTAATATAAGAGAGGGTAGAGTTAACGAAAGTTCTAGGCAAACCAATCAGTCGTAACAAGGGGGAAGATGGGAGAGAGAGGTGTAAAAGGATCAAGGGGATCAGATTCTAGTCTTAATTGGGGACAGAGAAATGGGGGTGGGGGAGAGGGGAAGGGGCAGGAGTCAGGCAGTTAGTTAATGTCATCCAGTGGTCCTCTTCTCGGGTTTTGTTGGGTTGTGTGAGGACGCAAGGTGTCAACCTCTTGAGACTGTGTCGGTGGCCTATGGATGCTTGATGGCGCTGTCTTATCATTGTTTCGCGGCGTAGTAAGAGGCGTGAGGGTGGATGTTGAAAAGGCCTTTGGCCACGAGAGCCTTAAAGCCGCTACAAATGCTTTCTGCGCACATAAAATTGGGTTTGTAAGGCAAATGGCGACTGCTTCTGCCGTCGCAAGTATCCGCTGACGCAGGAACTTAGAGTGTTTAGGCGGAACTTTATAGACGACTCTAAATGCTTGGTTGACGTCTACCCGATAACCGCTGTCTACCCAGTGAGCCAGAATTGCGCTTGATATCGACTTAGTTTCGCCTCTGTTTAGCCACGCAGGGTGATGCTCTCGCATGCGCTTGGATAGACGTCTAATCGTTCGACCAATGTAACTTGCCCCACAGGAGCATGTTAAGTTGTAGATACACATTGATGTGGTCTGGAACGGCAGTCTATCCTTGCCTCTTAGGCGAAGAAGTGGAGTGCTTGAGAACAATAATCTTAACTTTGCTGCTGGATATGTACGCGCGATTGTAGCGTTCAGACGAAGCTGTAGAAGTTCGCTTGCTGGATCACCTTGAAAAGGCAATGTAAGAAATACGGTTTTCTTCTCAGCCGTCGGCACCTCCGGTCTTGGTGGACGTTCCTCCATAAACTTATCGATGAACTTATCGAGGAACACATTTTCTTGTAAGGTATTTTTAAGCAGTGCGAGTTCGTCCTCCAGTGTCTCTGGAGAACATATTCTCCTAGCTCGGTTCGTGAGGCAGCGGACTAGGTCTCGTTTCTGACTTAGTGGCACAAAACTGTAGAAGTTAGTTTATTGCCCTGTCCAGGTCTTCTTACGAAATACACTTCTAATTATTGATCCATCAGATCTTCTTCTAAGGAGAACGTCCAGAAAGGGGAGGCACTGTCTGTCCTCTTTTTCCAAAGTGAAGGTTAACGCTGAGTGCACCTGATTCGCTTTATCTAAGAATGTGTCAAGCTCAAGTCTTCCGTCTGCTATTATAAATATATCATCCACATAGCGAGCATAGGCTGGAAGGTCTTTTATAATAGGCGAAAGTTTGTTTCTCTCCATTTTGCCCATGAAAGTATCCGCTAAAAGAGGTCCAAGCGGTGATCCCATCGCTACCCCGTCGATTTGGCGGTAAAATTGGCCATTAAAGCTGAATCGCACGTTTAAAGTGCAGCTTAAGAGTAATTGCTTCATGTCTCCGATCGGCATGCCGATTGGGAACTCTCTTTTAACAATCTCGTCACACAAAAATTCTATGGTTTCTGTGAGGGAAATTTTGGTGAACAGTGACGCGACATCTAGGGATAACATCGTTTTACCGTTGATATTAGTGTTTCTTATGGATTCGACGAATTCAAACGTGTCCCGTGGGCTATGCGGTGCTATTTGGTGCCGAATCGGTTTCAACTTTTCTGCCAGCCACTTTGCAATTGCATGATGTGGTGAGTTGCACATATCCATTATTGGCCGTATTGAAACGTCTGGTTTGTGAATCTTTGGCAAACCATAAAGCCTTGGGGAAGCTGTGCCTGTGGGTTTCAGTGCTTTTAACTCTTGTTCACTAAGAAAACCTCCGTCTTTCAGTTTCCGAAGACAAGTAGTGAGTTGAATTTCTATGTTCTCAGTTTGATCCTTATTCTGTCTTTCCCTTTTGAACTTAATTTCGTCAGGCAGGATTGATTCAATCTTTGAGACGTAAATACGTTTACTCATAAGAACGAAACCAGAACCTTTGTCCGGTTTTGTTATGAATATATCAGTATTTTGGCGCAAAACTTTGAGCTGCTCCAAATGCTCTTTCGTGATGTTTCCAATACTTAGAGATTTAGTTCCAAGATATTGATAGCAACAATTAACGAGTGTAGATTTGAAATAATCTGCCTCCTCTGGCTTTGTAGGTACTAAGTCATGTGTCTGACTCAAAAGATTTTCGAATTGCACTTCTGTCCCTAATCTGTTCGGCCTTATATTAGGAAAACAAAATTTGTGGCCTAGGGATAGTACTTCAAGCAGGTGTTTGTCAAGCTTCATGTTGGTAAAATTATGTACGTACCGCTCCGGATCATATGGGAATGAGGATTGAGCCTTCGTCGGATTGATACTGTGGATGAGTTTTGTCCGTTTTACTTCCATACGTCTTTGATTCACAGTCTGTACGTAGCTGCTGAAGTTCATCCTTTTTTCATCGTTTAAGTCATCCAGGACTGTCATTCGTTGATGTAGATTTCGGTTTATGCATTATGAATACCTGGTCGGTTCCTTTTCACCAGCATCTAAATCCGGGGTTGGCAAACCTGATTATTGTGCCCACGACCCTTGGATTATTGGGAGTTTGCCGTTCAGCGCTCTGTGAGATAGCACCTTTTTACTGTTGACCAAGGCCCTAACTAGTGCCTCTCAAACTGTTCCAGTCTGCCTCCTCACTATTGGTCAAAAAAGAAGTTCCATTTAATTAAGATTCACCTAATTGCCTTGTACGTACAGCCCCGCTGTGTAAGGGGCACTAAATGCCTTAAACGTTTCGTACTCGCGAGTAGGACCTTCCAGTCCGAAAACGGTGTACTTGTTCTTGCACTCCTACTCCGGTCAGCCACAGTTCCGTGTTTTTATGTGTAATTCTTGTTGTGTACATGGTGGGAGATTTGCAGAAATGAACCTTTGCATTCGCACTACGCCAACATCACGCATGCTGGTTTGATTTTCGTCCTAAAGCTACCACTTCCGTAGGTAGCAACGAACTCGCTAGGCAAGTTCGAGGTAAGAGATGTTTGAATTTGTATCGGGTATTTACATACCCTGCAATTTTCAAAAATCGCAAAGGGAATGTTGTGCATTACCCTGCTGATGATGGTTTATCTCGCCCTTTGTTGGTTTTATTAGCCTTCTCTCTAGTTATCAAGTCCCCTCGTTAATCGGTTCTGCTAGAACGTTTTTGTTAAACTCGGCTAGTTGAAGCCTGATTCTGAATCTGTCTTCCTGATGACTGGCGGTTCGAAACTGGACAAAGTTTTGACTGGACAGTTATTGTAACCTGTAAAAGGGTATATATTTTCTCAACGCTTCCGCTAGTTGTTTTGCCTGCGTCTTCTTGGTTTTTTCATTTGCTTTTTCCTCTCAAGGCAACCGATAACACTGCAATGTCCGATGCTTGCATTGTTGATCCCAACTCGGAATTCGCAAAAAAGTATCCCAACGGCCTGTCCCTGACTGATTTGCTGCCCTTTTACGAGGACATAGCCCAGAAGAAGCCCATCATCCTTGAATGGAAATTCCCTGGCCGAGTCAAGCGTCCGTCTGCGCAGGGTAAGTCGTAGGCTTCCTCGGGCCACATCAAGTTGAATCGGATTAATTATAATGATTTTGTTAACCACCCGATGGGGCTGTCGATTTAAATGCAAAAGCTTTCATATGAAACTGATAAACAATCATGCACATATGCCAATTTATGTGTATAGTAATGACGACTTATCAATTTGACACCCGTTTATTGGCTTCGTCCAATCAACGAGAAGTCAGTGGGAATAGTAAGAAAAAAGCTCCTTCCACAGGAACAAATCCCAAAAAAACCAAATGAATTAATGATTAATGAGGTTTTGAAGGAGAAAAATTTTCATAGGTGAAAGACAAATAGGTGTGTCGGCAGGACGATCATGCTATTGAGTTTATAATGATTCGACAGATTTCTCGCCAAGAGAGGATTATTGCCAGTTCCCGGATGATGCACAAGATGGATTTAGTTCCCAGCAGCTAGCTGAACCTAACTGGCTAGCCAACGATGATGTATCCATACGCCGTATGTCTTTGCACAAAGTTGCATTGCCAGTTAGCGTTTGTATTTAACTTTGGCAGTCCCTATGCTCACTCTCGTCTCTGATCTTCTTGACCCTGTTATAAGACCAGGCTCAAGTAATAAGGAAGCAGAATGTGCGGCTGATTCTACAAAAGATAACAGTAGGATAAGCAGTGGATGTTTTAAAATATACTGAAATAACTATATGCATTTCAGTAGGCGTAATTGTGCTTATTCATTTTAGTTGACGTAGTAGTCGTTGCGGCCGGGTTACTTCTACTTCAACGCGCCTTGGCAATCCTGCTTCTACGTCATCGACTCTTATTTCCTTAAGAATAAATTTTCGTTGTAGAACCCATAACTACACATTCCTTAGCTCGGGGAGTTAGAAGTCTACCATTTCTTTGATTCACGCGCAAGTCACCTTCTGTGCGCCACCTTGCTGTGACGTAGATGGTTGGCATCGTTGTTCGCGACTGTTGGACTGTCTTAGGTAGCAATTTACCAAGCCGGCCAGAGATCATTACCGCTCGGATCTCTAGCTACTTAGCTAAGTATACTTTTAATGTGGCCGCTTTCTGTTAAACCGTTTCTATAAATAGGGACAGTTGACTTAAATAGGGGTAACCTCTATCTTCTCCCCGAAGGACTGTTCTATTGAAGAGCAGCGGAATGCTGTAGTTTTCCTCGCAAAGCTGCTCTCTCTACAGCATAGACCTAGCGACTGATCGGTCTTAGTGCAACCCCTACTTCTTAGCGGGAAGGGGAGTTCGCTTTTTAGGTATTGCGCATACTAGCAGCACAGGTTTTGGCTTAACGCCTGGACGCGTGTTTCGCTGGTTTTCTGACGCTGCTTGAAAAAGCATCTTATGAGCACTGTTTTCGTTTTCCTGTTTGTAGAAGAGGCTGAACAGACCACCGCTGCCTCCAAGGACACTTACGCGCAAAGTCAGGCGGCTGAAAAAAACGAGGCTGCTGTACCCACCGGCCAACCCAATCTCTCCGAGTTTGATTTTGACGATAGCGCAAACCAGCCAGCAACAGCGGCGACGACCGGTCTGCTCGCACGCCGTCTGTTTAGCGGCGCCTCCGCCCGACCCAACCGAGAGCGACGCGTCGCTACTAACATGGACAAAATTCTAAAAGACGAGATGCGTAAGCGCAAGGAAGAACTCGAGAGTGCGGCTCTGGCACAGCGCCAGCTACGACAGCAGCAACTGCAGCGCCAACAGCAGCAACAACAACAACAGCATTTGTCCATTGACGTTGGTAGCACAACCTGCTCTGCTGTCTTAGCAGCGGGCGACGCCTCTTCCGCCGCAGAACCGCCGGCGACAGCGATGGAGGCTGTGCCGACTTCCCAACTGTCACCAACTAGCCAGCCTCAAACCTTGGAAGGTTTACTTACATCGGCGCCAACCATGCCTCAAGCCGAGGCCGCTAATTCCGATCAGTTGGCAGCAGGAGGACAGCCGGCTGTTGCTCTTTGTAAACAAGTTGATTCATTAGCTGTGACTGATACGTAATGATTTGTAATTTCTGGTTTTATCTTCACATGTTATGGGGCAGTTCATTGAAATGAAGTTCATTATTTTTACCAGCTCTCAAGTTTCCTTTCTTCTCTTGGTAGTTTCTGCAATAACTGTAGCCTGACCCTACAAACCGGCCTACATAGCTTTACATAGTTACAACACTTTCCCAGCTCCTCATCCGTGGGATAGAGTTCTGCAATATTCTTTGAGAAAATATCCCAGATCTGCGCATGACATGCTGCCAAATGCCGAACCACAGCCTATATTGTGACTCCTTTGTGTGTGCTAATACCGCTCGGGCAGACACAGGACCACACCTCCACAGTCCACGCTTGAGACACCTCCAGTATCCCTTCAATGACATCGGTGTTCCAGTCAGCAGTGGGGTTCATAAAGTTATTCGAGTGGTTCACCGTGTCGTACTGGTATCTCGCCGAGGATAGGCGAATGTAGCCTTTTTAAGCATTCGTCGCAGTAGTACTGTCGGGTGCTACCCCTTCTTTTGATCACGTCACTCAGTGATCCCGGGTGCGATCACTCACTTGTTCGAACTTGATTTTTCTCAGGAATGTGTCGTACATCCACAGTACCCAGTCCTGCCGACGGCGTTGTTCTCGGTTGTACTATGTCCGGGATCTTAACATCTCTTACTTGCACTTCTACGTCCAGTCCGCCAACAGTCCTAGCTTCCCTCAGCAGGGCGTTGGAACAAACATGGCGGCAAATAGCGAACCTGATGTTCAAGGCCGCAGATGGATGTGCCTTCCTTCACGGACTTCCCGGCGATGACAGCGAGGCATGGATTAAGAAGCTCCTACAAAATATATCGTCTATTCTGGAATATTTATTTCGAGCAGCGTGGCTTATTTCGTTTGAAAACCCCATACCCCATCGCCATCTTATGAGCGAGGTTTTTTGAACATTAGGCCTGCACAACCATGTTGGCAATAAACCCTTTCTTGAGCAGTAAGCAACAAGTCCCAGCGAATTTAGGCTGTATACCAGCTCTTGATGTTGTGTTGACTGGATTAACTCTCTGGTTGTGGGGATTCTATAGTCTGAACTGAAGTAGACATAAAAAATTGAACCCGTCCGCCCTCATGCTCATACCTGCTTGCTGCCAACCTAGCAGTTCACATAGCATCATACTGCAACGAAAGGGTTAACGTTATGGTTGCAGAAACGCGTGCGGTTTTTAAGCCCACCTCGGGCCCAAACCAAATTGGGCTCAATAACCGGCGACTTCTGTACCGTTTTTTGCGACTATTGACAACATCTACTGATATCTTACATGATCACTTACCATCCACTTATCTCCCCTATTCTGACCATGTAAATGATCTTCAGGCAAGACTGTCGATAAATGGTACCGCCACCGACTTCGAGCTTCCGCTCGGCACCGGGCATTGGCATCTTATTGCAACAACTATCACCATAAGGCCACTTCACTATTTATTTCTACCAAGTGATAAAAAGATTAGGCATTCGCGAAATTACAGCGTACAACATGCTCACTGCCTTCGAAATGTGTACTTTTCACCTGATTCAACTTTAATTTAACCAAATATGCATTGAAATCAAGGGAGTAGTATGTTTATAGGGATCTAATTAATCAATTATATAGAGTTTTGGAAGTTCCGGTTATTATTATTATCCAGGCGTCTCTCGAACAGGCTCACGTTGGGGAATGCATAACCCGTTGAAAAAGAGTCTTACCATTGAATAAATCTGTTCAAAAATGTAGGGCGTTCATTTGCGCGTCACAGTTTCTGTGTAGTGGGAGTCAGCACCACTGTGGGAACCCGTGATCGCTGACTCATTAGGCCAAGGCTGCAGTCACGCTGACTGCTCACATCCTGTCCATCGCTTGCTCAATGTCAATCGCGATCTACTAACACGCACAGTCTCGCCTGCGCCCAGACCGCGGCGTAACCTCGCGTGGTCCAACGAATCCCCTCAAAAGCTGCATAAAACAAAGACAACTAACGGTGCCCGTTCGGATGAACGTCGCCAGACATCACTGCGAGCCAAACCCGACTAGGGAACGGATGCCCTGGTCCGCGAGTCAAACTTCCTCCTGACCAGTCTCTTTTCCGTCTGTGCAGACTTTACCCTTCCTGCTACTGTGCTCTCCCTATGACTTCTCTCTTCACTTAGGGAACCTGGCCTGGAGGATCACAGCAATAAAGATTAGCCATATTTGCCTTTATACCGCGATAAATGCTCTGGGTTTTTTTGTGCCTCTTCCAGAAGCCTTAGGTGATAAGAAGCACGTGTTTCTTGGCAGTCTTCTGAATAAATTGCGTCGATGTCTCAATTCTTGAATTTGTTCTCACCTCGCCTTTTGTGTGAATAATTTCTACAGCGTTGGCTTTTTTGGATGTCGTCCTTTACCGCTTCTTCCAGCCATTTCGGTGTGTTTTCCATCGATTTTGTCTTCAGAGGGCAGCACAGTTCGATTAAGATTTGCGTGCTTAATTCAAAGATTGTCCAGCATTCGTTGAAATCTCCTCGTAATACTTTCGTCCATAGTGTGTATCAAATCGTAACTTCCATTATCTCAAAGTTATCCAACCAGATATTTCTTACAGACCTTGCACTTCGTTCGGGCACAGCTGTGAGCATTGATTCCCACATGAATGTTATATGACCAGAAGGACCTAGGAGTGGGCCTCCGTTTATTTCATCAACATTCTCCTTACTCTTGGTAAACAGTAGATCCAGACTATATTTCTGACCGTCACGCATTCGAGTCATCGTTCGTGCTTGTTGAAACAAGAATTCATCAAATGCCGTATCCAATATCACTTGACCGAACTTTCGTCTATGGCCCTTAACTGGCATTCAATCGCAGTTAGTCAGCTAAGCATGAACATTCCTTCAATAACATTTGACCTTTGTATGCAGGTTGATTTCGAGTGCTGCATGTAGCGCTGAGTGTAACGTTTTTAGCATAAGATACCAACGGATAACACTGAAGCATCCACAGTTCATGGTCATTTACACATAATTCCAGATGATTGAATTTTACTGCACTGCTTATATAGAGGGCACTTCCACCCCTTCTTCTTTTTTCCGTCTTGGCTTAGCCACTAATAACCCCCTTTTCGTTTTTCGGAGTTTTTACACATTCGTTTAGCCAATTTTCAATTGGTGCAATAACGTCAGGATGCAGCTTGGCCACACTTACTTAGAGTTCGTCGGTTTTATCAACGAGGCTTTGCAAATTTCCGTAATAGAACTTGAATTTGCGTAGATGGTTCTTCCGATGAGTATTGCAGCTTCCTTTTTTCCTTTCAGTGCTTCTAGAGGGTTTTCCCGAGAATCGTTATGTACAGTGACATGCGATGTACTCCGGGGGTTTCTGGTTGCTTGGAAACTTAATGACTTGCCAGAGTTCATTCTCATCAGCAAACATGATTCACCACAGCTCAGTTCCTGAAAGCTGTTATTAGCGTAAAGGATATCAAGCTAGGGTCAGAGGAGAGAGGTCTGAGTAGCAGTACTAGACCTTTTTTGACTTCATCCTCCAGCTGCAGACATGCTGCCTTCAGAAAAACTTGAATGTCTTTTTCCAGTTCAGAAGTTTGTCCCTATTTCCAAGGGTGCTCAGTTTATTTGAAATACAATGAAGGAGCGCAATGCCAAAGTTTCATGTAAATCAACGCACACTACATTTACTCCGAAGGCCTTCTTAAAGCACAAGTCTAGACCTCACGAAAACTCAATAGAGTTGGCAAGCCTGAACGCAAAACATCGCTTTTTTTAAGCTAGCTATCACTGGTTCTCAACAGTCAGATCAACTTTGACGAATTTTAGGTGACAACTCGGTCCAATATCTCGTCCAATATTACGGTGACCGCGTACTCTCAGCCTTGCAATAGTCTTCATTTTGAGCTTACTTTGCTGACTCGGCAGTCTGCAACCCGGTAATTCTTTAGCCGAAATCGAGCAACAGTTCTTCTGCATACCTCTTTTCAGGTTGCCGGTGGCTTTACAATGTTGCTGTTCATACAAGGCATAATTATTGATTATGCCTGTGTTTATCGTTCAGAGTAGTTTTAATTTTAGATTGGCAGTGACTTCCGGGAATTCTCCATAATAGTTCGCTATCCGCGCCAATATTGGTCGACTTGCACATGATAACAGAATTTGCTCGACAGAGTGATAAGACTCCTAGTCCGGCCCATGTGTACGTATAGTTGAAGCTTGAATACGCAGGCGTGTAGACACGATCCTGCGAACACGTGGTATAATAGGCAATGACACGTCCTACGCAGTCATTCCATTGAAAGTCGAGCAAGTATCTACATTTGTTAAAATATACACTGCCTGCTGAAATCAGGGTCTGGAGACACGAGTCGGTCGTTATATAAGATTTCATTGGGGAGAGGTCAATGCCAGGGGCAAGCGAGTGTCCAAATTGGGAGAAAACTTAAGGAAGTGGCAGGGCCAAAGGAAAGTTCCGCTTTGTGCGTTTGAACCCAGAGGCAAAGCTAATAAATTGCCTTTTCTTGGTCACGCTGAAAGGTCGATGGGAGTTAAGGCTAAGATGGCTAACCCTAACAGCTTTAATCTTCCAAGTCCGGTTCCTTAGGAGATAGGAGAGAAAGAGAGAGAGAGAGAGAGAGAGAGAGAGTGGGAAAGCGAAAGTATGAGATACATAATATTGTGTACAGAAATGTTAGATGGAAGTTGCTACTCGGTCCGGCCGTGAGGGCACGTGAGCATGGCACCGTCGCATCCGTTCCTCAGGGGACGGAAACCAAACTCTCCTTCGCTGCGAGAATTGTCACAAGGGCCACCAAGCGGGCTTCGTGTTTTCGTCAGCTTCAGGTCACTTATAGGCCAGACATGTCTGGGGTGCATGTATGCGCCCCGATTGCGTGAGGACAAATGTCGCATGTAGCATTTGCGATCGGTAATCACGCTGGGTTGACCGCGAATGAGCGAAAAAGATTGTCACTGTGAGCCAACGGCTGCGGGGTCAAGCGTTTAGAGAGTTGAGCTGTAGGACCACTACAGGTCGATAGCTGTTCTTAATGACCATGAACGCAAAGTGTGAAATAGGATAATACACAAATGAAGCCCGACAATATTTTTCTGATGATCTAGCAGAGTCAGGCCAGCTATTTGGGCTATAACTACACTGGAGCCACTAATTAGCCTCATCTTATTAAGAAGTGTGTTTTAAAGGGCCACACTAATCATGGCCCAGTGCCGCCTTGGAGGATAAGCTGAAAGACTTCAGAAGAACGGTAGCCCACTGAGAACGATAGAGACATCGAAGATATTTTAGGCACACAGGCGTTTAAACGTCCATTTATGAAATCAATTATTTAAGCATTTTTTATTTGAAGCTTTAAATTTGCAGCCAAAAGGCCTGCAGTGGTTACCTACGGGCAGCGCCTACAAACCGTGTAAACGTGTTAAAGGCAATATAACGCAAATCCTAAATTGTAGCGACTAAAATACTATAAAATGTGGTGATATATGCAATAATTTAAAAATTTTTAGAGAAGGAATGATACAGGCTCATGGAATCGCAATATCTTTCTGTAACAGTAGTCTAAAATTGACTTGCAGAAATGGTTTGCTTGGCTAGAGTTGATAGTAAAGAAGAAGAAGGGGAATAAATCGTTTGCTCTTCCTATTTTGAGAAAGCATCTGAAACCGAAGAGTTATATTTTCGACTGATTTACGAAACGTACATTAGTAATTAATAGGATTAAGCACAGAAATGTGCCAATCTTATAAATAAGTACTTGTTTTTTTACTAATG
This sequence comes from Ligula intestinalis, assembly GCA_036362985.1. NCBI lineage: Eukaryota > Metazoa > Platyhelminthes > Cestoda > Diphyllobothriidea > Diphyllobothriidae > Ligula > Ligula intestinalis. The sequence continues at coordinate 16,787 of JAYGXS010000242.1, forward strand.
TGATATTAGCGTTAAATTATCAAATCGGTCTGTGGGAGGTAGGTGGGGCGTGTGATTATACAGGCAGGAGATTATTGGCATTCGTGTATAGTTTTTAGCCATCGATCCAGTCGTAAATGCTACCCATAATTATTTGAAAGGTATCTGTTAACCGTAAAATTAATGCTCTAACGAATATATGGAGAATTAATCCTCGTCATGATTACACAATTGTACAACATTGTGAAATCGCCTTTCTTTCTTTCTATTAGCATTATCTTTATTATTTTATTGAGTGATCATGCACGCATTGTCTCATTTTTTGACTCACTTTTGCTGCCCAAAGTAACGACATTCCCTGAAAGCAATTTCCTAACGCCGCGCTAGCGCAAAATGCTCTTGCTACGTTTAACGTACTAGACCAACCAGGTGTATGCCAATCGTGACCTGATTGGCGGCGATTATATCTGTTTGTAACCTCCATTAGGCACAGTTCAGAATACCGCCCGGCGCCGCATGCAAGCAGCACAGAAACAAAATGCTCCAGTCATTCCAATTAGAATTTCCACTCTTCGTATATCCAATGAAAGGTTGATGCATTGCATTTACGTATAATCGGTACTCTTGGATTTCGCTGTTTACAACATTTACTGTGTTCAATACCCAACATTTCCCTTTACGAACGCTCTTCAGCGCTACCTCCTACTGCACTTTTCTCACCTCGCTCTAGTCGAGGCAGAAATTATTCGTCCATCATCCTCAGACTGCTAATGCCAAACACGTTATCTACCTAAGCTGCACTCTGGAGCCAACACTTTATTTTACAGTTAAACAATATTGATTTGTGCTCAGTATTGTGGTTGATGCCTGCTAAAATATAGGCATGTAAGCAAAGCTTCGTTACTTTTTCATTCACATGGCGTAGATAAATGTCATGATTTTTCAGAAAAGCAAGATGATTACTGACGTTCTTTGGAAGGTGATTAATTTGTTCCCCTTATCGAGGTTTGCTGAAGTACAGCTTATGAGATAGATTAACTATCGTGGCTCAAATAACCTCGGCCACATGGGTAGTCACACAAGGTGATTAGAGTCTTCACACATTTTGTGCTTTGGGCTATACTATTCTACAAGGGAATTTGCCAGTTAATTCAAAGACACTTCTAGCACTCTCTCGGACGTTTATGTGTTCATTCTGGCCGTAATAACTCTGACTATCCGTTCCATTCGAAGTTTTTTTCTTCAAGAAGCCAATGGGTCAGTTTTGGCCCATTCTTGCGTGACTCAGTACGTTCTCATAAACTTATTTGCCTTTTGCCGTCGTTTTAATGCATTTTTATAAATTAACTCAGTGAGTTATGGGGTTGTCCTGTGAAATATAGATGTTTTGACTTCAACATGTTTTAATTCATGTTGTATCCTTTGGGAGCAATTTATGTCTGCTTCGTGCAATAGCTTTCGAAGGGTATCGTATATCACAGGTCATTGATTTCGAACACTAACGCTTCTCCGTCAAGATCTTTCCTGTAAATGTTAACACGTATGTCCCTAGATGTAATTTTTTTCTTTATATGTTACGCCCGCCTTGAGTGCCTAAGGAAATATAATCCTCTCGAGTATAACCCGATTTACGGTGTTTTATTTGCCTCCTGTCTTTCAGCGTAAATAGAAAATTATGTCTTTGGCTGATGAACTTCTCGCTGATCTTGACAATGCTGAGCCCGCAGAGGATGAAGAGGAGAATTCATTTATTACAGCTATAGAGGCGGATGAAGTGAAAACTGATTCAGAGATCAACCAAAATTTTCCTTCGAAGATTAATCTTAAGGAAGATCCGAGCAGCCTCCTTAAGCCACACAAATTGCTCAATGCTCTGATACCAACTGCTCCGATAAGCAAGTTTGCGAAGTTGAGAGATAGCGAAAAAGTGAGTATTCAGCCCTGCTTCTGTTTTTTCATAATTAACGATGATTTATATTTTGCAATCATTGACTTATCTTTCACTTTTTCATCCGTCTAGCTTACCACTGTGATGCAGCAGATAGACATGTTCTCAAAGCAGCCAAAACGAGATTCCGTCTCTGGGCCAGTTGAGGCCGACCCAGAATATCTTTGCATCGTGCAGGCAAATGACTTAATAGTTGAAATTGACAACGAAATAAGTAAGTTCACTCGAATCGATGACAAAGCTCTCTTTTAGACATAATTCACAAATATACACGTGATATTTATCAACACCGGTTTCCCGAACTGGAATCTCTCGTCTCTCAGCCGATGGACTATATGAAAATCGTGTTGGTGAGTTAGATTTTTCTTCTTAAAGAAGGTAGCACCCTACTGCGTCAAAGTAATTTCATCCCACATGACCTGTTACTGCTATGAGCTGTATAAGGTTAACCGGTTATCTTTATTGGGATATAGTCGAGTTATTCAGTACGCAAAAGCCAAACAGTCGAGAAGAATGAGAAGTCGAGTACCCTAGAATTTGGCTTTACACATCTTATAATTGTCGTACACGAACTAAAAATGGATGAAGAGCGGTTAGGATTATGTAGGCAAACATCAAGCTTTCGTCGGGAGGCAGGGGTGAATGTTAATCAACGAGTGTAAGAAGGTAGGGGTGAACTGTAATCAACGAGTGTGATAAGGTAGGGATGAATGTTAATCAACAAAAATGAGTGGAAAGGGGGTGAACGAGTGTCAGATTAGTATTAACACCACACCGGTGTTAGTGTTTAAAACCTTCATAGACCGTACTATACAGGTTTTAGCCATTTGCCGCTCGAAAACAGAATACACGATGCTTTTAAGATTATATTTACCTTTGTTTCTATGTTTGTTGATGATGTAGTGGGCGACTGATAAACTTTATAGTTGAACGATCGGGACGGTGACCATTCTCTCTCACACCTTATAAAGCGTCCACAGTCGTCTGTGAGTGTAGTAGCCTGTCTACCGCATTCGTTTTGAGAAAGAACGCAGTGGAGATGATACGTCATATCAGGTCCAGCATATCCTAGTCTCGGAAATCCTACGGAAAATGTCATTGTCATAGCCTAAGAGGGGTACCCGTGATCCCCGACCGGGTTTGTACCTTTGACAAAGCTCACCCCAATAAATAACTGTCTTTGTCGAAGGATGCCAGTCTAAATAATTCATCTCTTGGCGACTTGTATGCGTCGATTCTCTCTATTATTATGAAAATATCTGCATCACTATGGTTTCATACAGCATGTGGCGGTTGACACCAATTTCGTTTACGTTCTTTCTCGTACCGAACCTTTCCTGTCACGCAGGGCTTTAAACACCTACCGGAGACTATCAATGTTACTATATGCAGACCTAATAAAAGAAGCGAGCCGAGCTCCTCGTTAACATAATTTACTTGCCCAAGACGTGGTCAACACTGCGTGATTCTGACAAACTCACCAAAAAAACCACAAAGCCAATGGGTCATTGCAGGACGTCCTTCACAAAAATTGAAATCCCTGCAGTAAGTTGCGTTGACAGGTGAAACATGGCACCATTTTTAATGCTGCAAACCCGATCGTCCTGCTTTATGTGGGCTAGCGTAAATTCATAGGACGTACATTCCATTATGACTAACTGAAACAATCAAGAGCATATGCGGGCACGTCTTTTGAAATCATTTTGACGAAAACAGTTTTGTGAGCTGACGAAGTTACATGCGCAAATCGTTCCATTTTTTATGTGTATAGCAATACAGAAGGCCTGAGAATATAGTTATATTAATTCTACTTTACCCAGACCTAGCGGATGAACTTGCATCTGGCCCCTAATGGGAAGGATTAAGCCGCTGGAAGAACAAGTTACTCTTTAAAAGTTGGATGGCCGACACTTCAGTAACGGTGGAGGGTTAGGACTATGGCTATCTATTAGTCACTGTTAATAAGAAGTCGCATGCGTCACATTTGCAAATGTACAAAAAGGATACTAGTAGTTTCGCTTGTTGCATCGCTGAATAGACAACATGCAGAGTTAATTCTTGTACTTGTACTTGTTACGGCTGTGATCATGCCTGATCTAGCTGGCCTCAATGATGTCACGAATGGTACCTCTCCATGCGTGGCGATTGGGGGCAGCGGATCTGGAAAGCTCCACCCACTCTCTTTTCCAGCAGCGGAGACCGAAGATAGAAGGTCCAAGAACTGCTTCTATGTCTTGACGGATGGTGTCGAGCCAAGTCTTTAGTTGCCCTCCTCTTAGACGTTTCTAGGTGGGCTGCGGTGCCGGGTCGAGGGCAGCATAAGTAAGATCATGGGGCGGACGACGGAGAACGTGTCCAAACCACCTCAGTCGCCTTTCTTGAATAGCTTGAGATATCCTTGTGATACGATCGCAGCGGATGCGGACTGTCTCATTTGAGATGAAGTCGCTATACTTAACTCGCAGGATCGTCTTCAGGCACTGGTGGTCAAAGACCTCCAGTCTTCGCTTATCTTCAGCGCGCACAGCCCAGCATTCACATCCATAAAGGAGGACCGACCGGATGGATGCACGGTGTACACGAATCTTCGTGGCGACGGAGATGTCACGTCCGATCCATAGGTGCTTTCGAAACATTGAGAAATCCCAGCGAGCAGCATCGATGCGGGAACCAATGTCATCCTTGCTCTACCCATTCGGTAGCAGCCTCGTCCCGAGGTATTTAAAGCTTTAGACTTCTTCAAGTTGATGGCCATTTATCCCTAGGGGTGCCTTTTCCTGGTCAGGGATGCAGCTCGAGAGCAACTGCGTCTTTCTAGAATTTATGGACATGTAAACCTACATAGCGGTCTCATTTAACCACGACACTACTGACTGTAGACCACCAAAGCTTGAGGCTAGTAGCGCAATATCATCGGCGTAGTCAAGATCAGTTAGCCGGCGTCCGGGTGCAAGCTCAACTTCGTCCTCTTCATGTAGGGCTTTGCCGAGAATCCAGTCAATGACGTAGTTAAACAGAATGGGCGAAAGACCGCAGCCCTGTCGGACACCAGACCGGATATCGAACGACTGAGAGAGATTGTTGTGAACCAGGACTCGTGCGGTGGTAGACCGATAGTAGGCCTTAATCATCGCAATGAGTTTGGTCGGCACTCCATCCAGTTCCATTATTCGCCACAGGGACTCACGATGGACGGAATCGAATGCGACGGCAAAGTCAACAAAGCAAACAGCCGTCGATTGCTGGTAGCTATGGCGGAATTCTAGAATGCGTCTAAGTGTAAATATCTGATCCGCTCATCCACGCCCAGTTCGGAATCCGGCTTGGTTGGACAAATTAACTCGTAAATTGGTTCATGGAAGGGATGTATTTAAGGGATAACAGCTTCACTTTTTAAGTTTGGTTCCGATTGGCGGAAAAACAACTGGGTGTTACGTCCCATTTAGATATGCTTTTTTGAAACGGGGAGGATAACTTAACTCGAGGGAGAAAGCCTTCTTCCTTTAATACAATAACTTAACTGTACTTTAGGTCACAAGAATGGGTAGACGTAGGATCAACGAAGCAGCCAGTTTAAAAAAAGAACCAGCGCATATTTGCCAAGGATTTCAATGGTCAACGTTTCTGCTTGAGCTAACTATATAAACGCCAGTGCAAACCCTAAATTATCATCCACTATCCCAATTTTATCATTTGCAGATATTTTGCCGATATACGTGTTCGTGCTGTTATTGATGGATGCCTGGGCCCCCTTAAACACGGGTGATCGTATGAACACGGGCCAAAGTGACTGTTCAAAGCCTAACAAATAATGCCGAAAGTTCAGTAAGACAACACTTACTGGACGCTGACCGTAATGCCGACTGCCTTTGGGCCCCTACTTTCCTCTTTTCGACACGGTGACCCACTTGGAGATCAAGATGTTTCTTCGCAAAGACTCGACATTTTCTAAGCAGTCAGAATTCGTGGCTAACGTCGTGCTGGCCTTGTAACAAACCAATAACGCTTGTCTAGCGAGCATTATATCACGGTTATTTATGTCTTCCTGGAGATTCGGAGGCTGTAGCATGCGTTTTCGCAATGTGCTCCAAAAGGAGTCGACGTTTGCGAGGAATAGTCTTTTTCGGAGCTCATTTATGTGTTATTGTTGACAACTGTAATTAATGGCATTTATCTTGGGTTCTTGTGAAGGAAATGTATTATACCTTCCTCTACTTCTAGGTGCTCGGCAATGATATCCTTGAACGCTCAAAGCAAACCAATCTGCTGGCGACCTTCCTCACACCAGCGACCATAATGGTGGTATCAGTCACCGCCTCTACAACGCAGGGAAGTCCGCTGGAACCAGACGTCCTGAAGCGAGCCACTGACGCCTGTGTTATGGCTATTGAACTCTGTGAGATGCGAGCAACTATCCTGACCTACGTGGAGTCTCGCATGTCTCTCATCTCACCAAATGTCAGCGTACTCATTGGAGCGTCGACTGCCGCAAAACTGATGGGTATGCCACCTTCTGTTCGCTGTTTCCGCACCCACCTTGTTAGCTCCTGTGCGAGTAGCCTCTTTCACTTCAGAAAGCATGCAAGCGCTTTCGTCGAACTGCAGGCTTTTCGGCCTGGTGGCTTTCACTGACCGACATGTCCTATGCTTGCACGCAAACTGAAGTTAAAGCGACGACCTGGAGGACTCTTTTTATGTCGAAGTGGACGGAGTGTTAGGAAAGAAGTCACGTAGTACCACAGTCGTATATCAGTTAAGCGCGCAGATTTTATAATTTTTAGAATTCATTTGGTTGCGTAAATGTTATAACAAAATGACATCATTTAAAGACGAGGCAATGCAATTTCGACTTTCTGCGTTGCAATGGCAGATTTGCGTAGAGGAATAAGGAAGGAAAGTGGTGGCTGAATTTGAAAAACTCACAAAAGCTCTAACCTGAAAAAGAAGCATATCTGCGCCGAAAATGCTCACCGGCCAAGGAAATAAAGGCTTTCGATCGGGGTTTAGCTTTATTATCCTACTTACTACCCCCAGCCAGCCATAATCTCCTGTCGTTTTTTCCCCCACCGATGTCTCCTTTCACCTGGCTTAGTGTTCCACCGGACCTTTTTCTTCTATGCCGGATCTCCAGTTCAATATAACGAAATTATTATTTGAATCGTGGTTGATAGCACAGTAATACAGTAATAGCACAGTAGTACAGTGATAGGTCAAAGACCTTCCACCGCATTGGCACTGCATTTTCTAGCAGGAGCTCCTTTAGAGCACTAATTGCGTGTTACATCGCGCGTTTTTAAGCTAGAGGGGCTTATGCCAGAGTAAACTACCGGATTCAACTCCTTGCCTAATCACCTATCATGATAATTGTATTCTGGTTATTTGCAAACTTTCCTCTAATGGTTTTTTGATGTACATCTATCGAGTTCTATCCTAAAGCCATTGGAATTTTAGAAACTCCAGTTAAATTGTTCTTCTTTTTGCTCTTCATGCCTATTTACTACTTCAATATCCAATTCTGGGTGGGTCACTGATGTATTGGAACACGGTCTTGCTTAGACGTCGACCATCCGGGCCAAAAGAAGAAGATGCGATCACTGGAACAAGACATTAATAAATATAAATATATATATAAATATAAATACAGTTCAATCTGTGTATGTATCACCCCAATCTGCGCACGTCTAACACTATCCTACGGTTACCTATGATTCAGGATTCTCGACAGAATCCTAAAAACGACAGGCAAATAAATTTCTTGTTCCGGTGCTCGCATCTTCTTCTGAATTGCTTCCTGGAACTCGCATATTCGCTACTATCGGCACCTGGGTCAACTTGTGTGAATGATATTGTGCATTTCTTTAACCACCCGATGTATTATCTGATGCGCACCTTTCCTATGTTACCTGCCGTCTGTTTCCTAACTACTTTGCCTCGGACCCACGGTCAGTCCAGTGTGTGTTTTGTTGTGTAAAGTGGAGGGCTGAGAGTCAGACTGCAATGGCTCCTTCTAAATGTGGCCGCTGGGGCACTCCCACGTAAATGGGATGCTAGCCAGGTGTTGTGACGCACATAAGGGGGGGGGGGTGGCCTCGCACCCGATCCCGCTTCTGGTCTTCTAGACACCGGGCCTAGGTGGGTGAAGGAAGAAAGGGTGCTACACAGGTCTACTTTCACTATAATCCGGCAATACCTTGCTGTGGAGCAGTCGGGGGACAGCGTCGAAATCGACGGTCGAACTGTTAGGTCTCTACCAGGCAAGCCCAACCAGGTGTTCCCCTCGTAGCGCGACGTCATTAGCTGTATCGATTAGTGATGTATCACTTTTTACGATTGCATACAGGTCTCGGGTCTGGGCATTATTCTGTTGCCTTGATAACCCACCTCCCCGATTGTTTTGTCAAGCCAGCACCTGTTTACGTTTCATCCCTTGTTTCCAGGTCATGCGGGTGGACTGACGGCTCTGTCCAAGATGCCCTCGTGCAACATCCTGGTGTTGGGCGCTCAAAAACGCAGTCTCTCCGGCTTCAGCAGTAACGCCTCTCTGCCGCACACTGGCTATATCTACCACTCCGACATGGTGCAAAAGCTGCCTCCAGACCTGCGAATCCGAGCTTCACGCCTACTCGCCAACAAGGTCACCCTTGCTGCTCGCGTGGACTCATTTCACCAATCGCAGGTACTCTACCTTACCGAGTACATATCCGTTGGCAGTATTCATGATATAAGGGAGGGGGTGACGCTGACAGTTAGTCAACGAGTTCGATATTTGTATAGTCTCCAGGTTACTGGCGTCTCCATCTTTATCGTAGATAGTACGGTATAGGTGGAGACAAAAGAGTTGCCCTCTCAGCCTACTTTTGTCATGATTTTCAACCCACAGGTGTCATCAGGACTCGTAAAATATTGAATAAAATATTTAGGCGTACTTTTAAGCAGAAGTGATTTTTTACACATTAATTCACTGTGTAAATTTAATTCATCAGTAATGAGGGGTTAGCTTTTGGGTTATCGTCAAAGTAACGCCACCTATTCACCGTTCTTTGTAAGAAATTGTGCAAAAATCTAATTTTTTCACATAAATCGTCTCTGATCTTTTTGTGTTAAGTACATGAGCGTTTTATTATTTACAAACTCCAGTAACTCGCATGCATATTCAGGGACGTTCGTATGCACTTGTTCCTGAGGTCTCCAAGCCGCTGTAATTTCTCTTTCCGAATTTAGCCTTTATAATTATTGCTACTTTGGAGGCCTTCATAAAGATTGTTTTATATGGATTGTGCAATTTTCATGTTTTTACTTCAACATCGGGTAAGGCGGTTGAGGCAGATACCGCGATTGTCTGCTTTACTACCCTCTCATGTTCGGCATTTGTGATCGGCGTCGAACTTGAATAGCGCCTGCCGTACCCTGATCTGGCCTCCGTGTTAGTCCAGCACCTCTACCGCGCGGCTACCTTGCAACCTTTGTTTCTTTTTTTCCGATGATTGCTTTACCACTTTTTGTCCGCTTTTCAGGCAAAATGTTACGCTGACCATGCATACCTCTGTATATTACATGCTCCTCACTTTTTTCCAGGACGGAACTATCGGTGAGCAGTTTCTGCTAGAGGTTGAAAAGAAAATCGACAAATGGCAGGAACCTCCGCCAGTGAAACAAATCAAACCATTGCCCGCTCCATTGGATCCACCAGCAAAGTATGTTTTGCTGCTTTTTAATTTCATTGCTAACTTTGAGTAAATCAATATATTGACTCACCATATTGACAGCACAAGTACTAACTTAAAGCCCAGACACCTGTTTAGTCAATGTTCTGCGTTGCTTGACCCAAATGTGCGGGGTTCGGCTTATCACTAGGTTCCAAGCGTTCCATGTGGACTTTCTGCTAGATACGTTAGTTTTGTAATTTTTGCTGTTTATTTTTCTCAGCCGTTAATCCCCAACTTGAAGTAGCTTAATCTATTCGTAGGTTTTGGCCATAGACTGAAAGTTGCTCTGACTTGTATCAACCACCGCTTACAAATCTCTTGTCCCCCTAACAAGCCCTCAATTTCCCTTCCCCAGTTACCATGCTGACATTTCGGGCTATGTGTGGGCTGCACTGCGAGGGGGTTGTTTTCGTGAGTGCAGATATTCTCCCTTCTCCATCAGTGAGCGACGGCTGGGCCACAGCGTCTATTGTCTTCGTTTGCATTATCCGTACTGCTTGTCCAGGGCCCGTGTACCCCATCCTTGCTCCCTGTTTGCGCCTGTGCACACTCGTGTGGTCGGTACGCTAGTGCCAGGCATCCGTTTAAATATGGTTGACGGTCCTATTTCTCACCCGCTACCTGTGTTGAAGTCCGAAAGGAGACCTGGTTGTGCCTTATCAACTTTCTTCCGCAGATTGAGTTGCACGCGTGTGACTTGGTAAACCGTGGATGGAAGTGGTTGATAGAGGTTGTTTTGATTGCAGCATTGATTCTCTTATCGCTCCCGCGGTCCAACATTCCAGCATCCGCTCCGCAGTGTTATGGCACGAATTCACGCGACACTTCACAATTGTACAAAGTTCAATGTCCCCAAAATGCTAAAGCTCTGCTTGAAAACCGTCAGGGCTACTTCCTGTGCGACAGAAGTCAAATAGGCATGTGAGCGCACGTCAGAAAACTCCCATGGAACTACAGAGAACCGATACTAGGACAAAGGATGGCCGTTTCTTAAAGCAACCTTCAGACCAACATTTCGAACTCGGTTTGTGGGCGCTACCTTCATCGTCCTCAGGCGCGAAATGGTCTCAGAATCTTATGCACTCAATGGGAATCCGAAGACGGAGACCACAAAAACTAACTATGTCCCAAGCCATCACGGTAACCGCCCATTTTTTCACAAACCTGCAAAATAGCAGTTCACATGGCAGAAAGGCGGCTGACAAACCAGTCAAGCCACTGCTTTTATCCTGTGTTCACCCCAGGCGGTTACTGCTGGAGCTTTTATGAATCGGGACAGACTATCGAGGCCAGCGTCGGAAATATCGAAAGTTTGGCGAGCACCGGTGTGCTTTGAGAACGTATCCGAAGCGCTTGCTTGTCTTTGACAGCCGCTTACTTAGCACTCAAATTACTTCCCCAAAATGGGTATCCTGGAGATTTTGTACTACAATCTATGCTGTAGAACGAGTCAAAATAAAAGAGAGTAGGTAGGTTCAGTCAGGAACCCAACGCAACAACCTGACCAACCCTTACAGTACGTATATGTCTGGTATCATTACAGGATACCCGGGGTAGCACATAGGTCGAAGACTGTACCATTATTGCAGCCTACATACCTTAAGGATAGATTTGACCATGTGCAGTACCTGGCCTATCTCATGAATTGTTAACCGAAATTCTAAAATATGTCTTCGATGGCACGGATCACTTAGGTGGCGTTTTAATATTCGTGATTGTGCATAACAGCCTCCACATATTTCAGTCACACCATGATGCCGGATTTGACTGAGCTTCGCAACCGCCTACAAAACCACGTTTGTTAAAAATGGCTACTTGAGTGACATGGCTTTTCCCATTATTTTGTGGTGTCCTTATAAATTCGACTTTAGCTTATAGGAAAAAGGCGCTAGAATATTCTTTGTGACATGAACTGCCTTGCTTAAATAACTACGCCGCCCTCCTCTTTCCCCTCACCATACACCCGCATCTAGGACGAATAGCTCTTACGCTATTTATCTATCAAGTTTCAGCTTTCTAGATCAATACTTAATTAGACAGTTTATCTTAAATGACGTTATTCAATCGTGCTAGTCTCGTGGTATTGGCCTTGTATCTATTTGTTGGCATTTAATATCTACAAATTTTATACTTGAAAGAATAATACCTCTCGGTTTACAAAATGTGTTATTATGAGGTTTTTAAGACCGTGAAATGTTCCTGCTGTTTATAAAGTATACAAAATGATCCAAAATCATTGCATATTTTTTGAGCCCCATATAGTATTTTGTTAATACCATTTAGCAATATGTGACTTTCCTTACTTGGCAAGTATACGGTCTGCAGTTTCGAAACCGTAACCGCATGTAAACTTGCAGGTCAGATTGATAATTATTCTGGAATGAAAATTTTTAAAACTGAAGGCTACCCTTTCTGCTGATATGCAATGTTAAGAAGATTAATTTCCTCCCAACTGAGTCCAAGAAACGATATTCTTGTGCAGGTTTTCTGTTTATTTTATAAGGGCATTGGAAGTCAATGGGGGAAATAATACCACTTAGCTAGTCAATTTTACAGGGTTTTTCAGACGCTGGAGAAAAAAAAAATCACTAGCTTTCATCCTGGCGCGATTGAATTATTTCGGCCTTTTATTGCTTGTTAACCAGTAGTACAACCCCACTTAGGTACTCCTTTCTTATCAAAAACACCTGAAAATTTGGCTAACATTTCAGGGCATATGGTGGATACTGTGGATAAGAATTCCATAGAGTATATTATGGTTAGACTGTAAAATCTGCCCCAACCACTTGGCAGTAACCAGACGAGACCACCTGTCGCACGTAGTAATGCATGTGCTGGAATCGAGTACACTCTTGTTTAGGAAAGAACTCCCATTGTTGACGTTGGCCGACGTAAGAAAGACTTGGAATTTATCTTGGTCATAAACTGGGAAATTTTATCGCTGTGGGTTTAGTTAATCGGTAAAATCTTTGCTTCTGCCACCTTTAGGCCCGGTTTCGTAGGGGAAGAGGAGTGAGACGCTAGGTGAGATAAATGTTAGTTTACGTACAGAATTATTAGAGAATAGGTAGGAGGAAGTTGGTTGTTCGACAAGCGTGGTGGTCATCCCAGCGTCTACAGAGCGGCCTTTTTGTGAGTCAGCCTTAAAGGTGATTAGTCAGATGGGATTGGTGTCGGCCCACAAGTAGGCATATGCTTGCAGCCGCAAAAAGGTGAGTGTTGGCACCATTTGTGGTACCTATAATTGGCGGGCCAACATCGCAATTGCGTGGCGCTGAAGTTAGAATGTGCTACGGGATCACTAAAAAGTCGTGCATCGATCTGCATATACTTACTTCTACTTGTTACGGCTTCGATCATGACTGCTCTAGCCGGCCTCAATTATGTCCCGAATGGTGCTTCTCCAAGCGCGACGATCCATGGCCGCAGACCTGGACAGTTCAACCCATTCTCTTTGCCAGCGCCGGAGACCAAATACAAAAGTTCCGAGAACCACTTCCATCTCTTGACGGACCGAGTCGAGCCAGGTTTTGAATTGATCCCCTCTTCAACGTTTCCAATTATGCAACGGTTTCATGTCAAGGGCACTAGCACTGAGCTCTTGAGGTTGGTGACGAAGAACGTGTCCAAACCATCTCAGCCGTCTCTCCTGAATGGCCTGGGATATCCTTGTGACTTTGTCACAGCGAGTGCGGACTGTCTCATTGGAGACGAAGTCGGTGTACTTCACTCGAAGGATGCTCCTCAGACAGTAGTGGTCGAAGACTTTCAGTTTCTGTTTATCTTCCACGCGCATAGCCCAACATTCGTATCCGTATAGGATAACGGACCGCACAGATGCACGGTACACGCGGATCTTTGCTGCGATAGAAATATCGCGTCGGGTCCATCAGCACTTCCGAAGGCTAGAAAACACTCGTCGCGCTGCATCAATTCGGGAGACAATGTCATCCTTACTCTGTCCATTCGACAGCAATCTCGCTCCGAGGTATTTGAAACTGTCCACTTCTTCTCGATGACAGCCACTAATCTCAAGCGATGCCTTCTCTTCGGTTGGGATGCAGCATGAAAACACTTTGGTCTTCCCAGCATTTATGGACAAGCCGACCGTTTTCGCGACTTCGTTCATCCGTGGCACCATAGACTGGAGATCACCAAAGCTGGATGCTAGTAAGGCGATATCATCATCTTAGTCAAGGTCAGTCAACCGGCGTCCGGGTGCAAGCTCAATACCGTCACCTTCTTGTAGGGCATTCCTGAGAACCCAGTCAATGGCGTTGTTAAAAAGAATAGGCGACAGGACGCAGCCTTGCCGAACGCCTGACCGAATAGCGAAGGGTTCTGAGAGATTGTTGTGGACTAAAACCCGGGCAGTGGTGGAGCGGTAGTATGCCTTGATCATGGCGATTAGTTTTGGTGGTGCACCATCAAATGCCATTAACCGCCATAGAGAGTCACGATGGACGGAGTCGAACGCAGCGCCAAAGTCAAAGCAAGTGGCCGTTGGTTGCTGGTAGCTATGGCGGAATTCAAGGATCCGTCTCAGAGTGAATATCTGATCCACACATCCACGCCCAGCACGAAATCCGGCCTGGTTTGGTCGCGTCTTGGAGTCGCACACAGACTGGAACCGCCTGAGGAGAACAATAGCGAAAATCTTCGCAGCAATGTCGATGAGGCGGTAGTTCTAACATCTTGTCTTGTCTCCCTTATTGTGGACAGGAGTTGTACTCGTGAATTTTTGAACAAGTATCACGTGTTGGTCGTCAGACTAAATGAAAAAGTGAGGGCTGGGAATGTCGCACTAGAGGTTTTGGCGGCAGAGGTTACAACGGACGGGGTGGGATTGGGTGGGAGGGTTATGGTGACGTGACTTTCGCGGCGATAGGTTGTGCTAGTGAGGGAAGGGGGGTGTTACCGTTTGGACTATGGGCCACGTGTTCAGGGGGGGGGGGGGGCTGGTTCGGAGTCCGAGAAATTCCACTTGACCGGGCACGGAGAGCATGTTGTTGTTTCAGGCTGTGTCCAGATTAGTAGACCATGTAAGAAACCCACTATAGTGTGAGTCAAGCTCTACGTGCCTGTTTATACTAGCCGGATTCGAGCGCCAAGCTTCGAGGAATTCTCTCGCTTGTCGCGTATTAGCCATTGCGATCACGGCGGTGCCATCCCAATTGAAGCGGTGATCACACTCAAGGGAGTGCGCAAATACGACAGATAAACGGTCCCGTAGACGAACGGCTGACTTGTGTTCCTTGATGCGAGTCTCAAGGCGTCGGCCTGTTCGGCCAATATAAACGCAAGGGCACAAAGCACAAGGATGCCTGAGCTCCAGTCATCAGGAACGGTCTCGTCTCTCTATGCTTGTCTAATCACCTCATGAAGCCAAGGCGCCAGAGTGTCAGCACAAGACTTGTAGATTTCAGCGGGGATGCCATCCTCTCCAGGTGCCTTATTGTTGCGCAGCCTTTTTATGGCATCGGCGATTTCTGCTTCAGAAGGCGGGTCGCATGTCACCGGATAAGTGAAAGATGGAGGAGGCTCTACTGTTGATGGGAGCAGGGCGGCGGTGGATTCCGTATCGAAGTTGAGGAGGTGCTCGAAATGCTCATGCCAGGGTTCGATCTTAGTCGCGTTGTCGGCAATAAAGCTGCCATTCACATCACGAACTGAGTCACTCAGTAAAGACAGTCTACCACTAGCCTAGCCAATAAGTTGGTAGAGCTTTTGAGTATCACCAACGTTTGGGGCCTGCTCCATGGAAGTTGCGACTTCAGCCCAGTATTTCTTTCGATCCTCTCTGGCCGATTTTGCCGTCATATTTCTTAAATGGCGAAAGGAATCGTCATTACAGGCCCTAGCTCGGGCTGTGTCCGCAGACAACTGCAGGGTTCGTCCGCTAATCCAATCACTGTGGCGCCGCTTGGTACATCAAAGAATCTTTTTGGCTGCTCCATAGACTGACGTTTTCAGTAAGGACCATGGGTTCCCACCTCCGTACTTGTTACTTGTACTTGTTATGGCTGTGATCATGCCTGATCTAGCCGGCCTCAATGATTTCACGAACGGTACCTCTCCATGCGTGGCGATTGGCAGCAGCGGATCTCGAAAGCTCCACCCAGTCCCTTATCCAGCGACGGAAACCGAAGATAGAAGGTCCAAGAACTGCTTTCATGTCTTGACGGACGGTTTCGAGCCAAGTCTTTAGTTGCCCTCCTCTTAGACGTTTCCAGGTGGGCTGCGGTGCCGGGTCGAGGGCAGCATAAGTAAGATCGTGGGGCGGACGACAGAGAACGTGTCAAAACCACCTCAGTCGCCTTTCTTGAATAGCTTGAGATATCCTCGTGATACGATCGCAGCGGATGCGGACTGTCTCATTTGAGATGAATTCGCTATACTTAACTCGCAGGATCGTCTTCAGGCACTGGTGGTCAAAGACCTCCAGTCTTCGCTTATCTTCAGCGCGCACAGCCCAGCATTCACATTCATAAAGGAGGACCGCCCGGATGGATGCACGGTGTACACGAATCTTCGTGGCGATGGAGATGTCACGTCCGATCCATAAGCGCTTTCGAAACATTGAGAAATCCCAGCGAGTAGCATTGATGCGGGGGACAATGTCGTCCTTGCTCTGCCCATTCGGTAGCAGCCTCGTCCCGAGGTATTTAAAGCTTTAGACTTCTTCAAGTTGATGGCCATTTATCCCTAGGGGTGCCTTTTCCTGGTCAGTGATGCAGCTCGAGAGCAACTGCGTCTTTTTAGAATTTATGGACATGCCAACCGACATAGCGATCTCATTCAATCACGACACTACTGACTGTAGACCACCAAAGCTTGAGGCTAGTAGCGCAATATCCTCGGCGTAGTCAAGATCAGTTAGCCGGCGTCCGGGTGCAAGCTCAACTTCGTCCTCTTCATGTAGGGCTTTGCCGAGAATCCAGTCAATGACGTAGTTAAACAGAATGGGCGAAAGGCCGCAGCCCTGTCGGACACCAGACCGGATATCGAACGACTGAGAGAGATTGTTGTGGACCAGGACTCGTGCGGTGGTAGACCGATAGTAGGCCTTAATCATCGCAATGAGTTTGGTCGGCACTTCATCCAGTTCCATCATTCGCCACGGACTCACGATGGACGGAATCGAATGCGGTGGCAAAGTCGACGAAGCAAACTGCCGTCGGTTGGTGGAAGCTATGGCGAATGCTAGAGTGCGCCTTAGTGTGAATATTTTATCCGCACATCCACGCCCAGCTTGGAATCCGGCTTGGTTGGGTCGTGTCCTGGAGTCGCGTGCAGACTGGAAGCGCCTGAGAAGAACAACAGCGAAGATCTTTGCAGCAACACCGATAAGACTTATGCCACGGTAGTTCTCGCATCTTGTGGACAGGTACAAGGATACCTGAGCCCCAGTCATCGGGAACGGTCTCTTCTCGCCACGCCTGTAAAATCACCTCATGGAGCCGAGTAGCCAGGGTGTCGACACAGGACTTGTAGATTTCAAGCGTGTGCGAACAAGAACGTGGTCAGAGCCATGGGCATTACCAGTCTCAGCACCACGCAGCGACCGATTATCATGAACCTAGCTGCGGAATCTTGAGCTGACTAAAATAAAGTCAATCTGACTGGCTCTATGGCCTTCGTTGCAGTACCAGGTCAGCAAGTGTTTGTTGCGGCGCTGGAAGCACGTGTTCGTTACAAACAGTCGGTTCCGTTCATAAAAGTTCAGTAATCTGTCACAATTCTCACATCGAGAACCAAGCCCAACGCGGCCGATAAGAAGGCTGTTTGTGGAGTCACCCGGCCCATTCCAATCCCCGGCAACAATCAACATATCGCGACCAGGAAGCCTTTCGACCAATGTCTGTAGTTGTGAGTATAATCGTATGTCGCCTGCATAAACCTCAATAAAAAATAGGGAAATGATAGCTAATCCGAACAGCATGACGGTATACAGCGACCGCTTTTAACTGAAGTGATCATTGGTAGGTGCACTAGAGGATTTTTGATTTTTGAGGGCTGTTTTACAAGCCAACCATTTGCGCATTTACTGCACGTCTAATTGTACCATCAATTCCTCCTCAACTTATATCCTCTCCAACTGCCGGTCAAGTTTTTATTCGTGGAGGGCTAGACGTACACCAATTCCCTGGTTTTTTTCAAGGTAGTGGATCCCCAAATGGAGGGCAGATGGCACAGACAGGTAACCACCTATCGGAGCTAGTTTGGACTATCTATAACAACATAGGGGTGGTCGACAGAGATGTGGTCAAACTGGTACAGCACTGTTCCTGATTTAGTTGGCCTTCATTCAGTCAGTCATAAATCAACCCACCATTTGGGAATTATTGGGACGCCTGTTTTTTTTTCAATGCATTTTCGCGTTCTGCACGTAGGCCTGTGTTCTTAATCCCCTAACTCCACTTTCCATTTATTTTATTTAGAAAACGTGGTGGTCGGCGATACCGTAAGCTGAAAGAGCGTTTGGGCATGACTGAACTCCGTCGAACAGCTAACCGCATCCAGTTTGGTGAAGTGTCTGAGGATGCCTACCAGTCTGATCTGGGCTTCTCCATGGGTTCATTGGGACAGCGTGGCGTGGCAGGCCATCTGCGTGCTCCACAAGCTGACTCAAAGACCAAGGCTAGAGTGAGCAAGGCGTTGCAGCAGAAACTGGCGCGTTATGGTGGCCTTTCGACGATGCCA
This sequence comes from Ligula intestinalis, assembly GCA_036362985.1. NCBI lineage: Eukaryota > Metazoa > Platyhelminthes > Cestoda > Diphyllobothriidea > Diphyllobothriidae > Ligula > Ligula intestinalis. Next base: position 35,123 of record JAYGXS010000242.1, read on the forward strand.
ACAACCTCCTTAGCGGCTACCGCTTGGGGTGGCAAGTCGACAGTTGGTGGTCGGGGGCATGAATCATCCGTGGGTACCGCCTCCTCGGTCACCTTTACTCCCCTACAGGTCAGCTTTTTGGGTCTTCTATTACCGCCTTTAATGTGTCTATGCGATCTTTTGTTTGTTTTGGCTTTGTCCATGATTCCCTGGGCTCACATTATAGTCAGTTCTACGCATTAGATGGTTAAACCGTGCGGACTTTATCGCTGCATGGGTTCCCACTACTAGTTGATTACAGTTGCGTCCATTGTTTAAGTGTGTTAAGCCCAAACTGTCTGTTGAGCCTTCTTTGTTTATTGATACTCCCACAATGCCAGCAGGTAGCCTGTTGGGGTAGGGAGGGAGTACGACAGATGTAAGCTTATTTTTCCTCAAGGCCGCTGCATGTGGACCGTTATTGCCTTTTGATGCAGTGCTTGTTATTATCACAGACCGGGATGAGTTACTAGTAAGCCTCGTAATTCGCTTGTGTCTCTTTTGACTTCCACTCTTGTAAACAAGCTAGACTGCCGACAGGTACATTTTTCGGACTTTATGAAACTCCCCGCCTTGCGAACTTTCACCTATGGAAGCTTTTCCTGTGAGATTACCGTGTTTGGTCGTGCAGGTTTTTCTTCCAACGCCTCTGGCAAATAAGGAGAAACCTGTTTCAGTCCCGCAAGATGAAGATGCTTGCGTAAGGCCGTTTATGTGGGCGGGAGGTTGATATGCCTATTTATTAAGTTCAAGGCTCTAGTAATCTTCCTGTTGGCCTTGATTGCATGAGTCCACTTAAGGTAGTGCTGGGCCAGTTCATAGAATTGGCCTCTATGTCACGCTGTTAGTCAACATTGACGTGTGCATAATCCCGAATTTCGTGAAGCGGGGTTTATACATGTTCAATGGCGGTTTGAGCATGGAATACGATGCACAATATCTGATTGCCTACTAAAGTTTATTTGACGTTACTGCGTATGATGGCTTCAGCTCGGTGGGTGATCTCAACACCTAGTTCTGCATTGTATGGTTCACTACACCGCCTGCTCGGTTTGGTTTTTATGATTGGATTCTCTGGAGCACACGCCTCGACACAGGGTATTAAGACTTTTGAATGTCCTCCCTGATTGATTCCTCATGCTTTGACTACTGTAGATTTTTTTAATCGTCATGCATTACCGATTGCGATTCTAGCCCATTATTTTGCTTATTTAACACATCCCCTGTCTATGTTACGCTTGTAGGGTCTGGAAATAGTCAATCCAATGGCGTCGGAACGGCAGGTGGACGAACACAAAAAGTATTTCAGTGCCACAGCCGGCTTTGTCAATGTCAAGGGCAAGATGCCTCCGCCTGCCACCACCTCTATCGAAAGTGCGCAAAATCACACGTCAAAAATGCAGGAATAACTTGTTGCGTGTTGAATTTTTAACATCCTTGTAAATAATTACTTTTAATATGACGCTTACGTTTGACAAAGGAGCCTATAGACATGCCACGTTGACGGTCCAAATCACAGTATTTGGGCGGCAGGCCTCAATAAAAAATGGGCCCTGTCCTACAGTCTTGTCAAGTCATCTGGGGTACTGAATATCACCTATCTATCGAACCAATGGGTAGGGGGAACTTATATGGCCTTTAAACAGAACACGGGAAAAGGAACGGCTGCTCAAATTAATGAGGTTGGCCCTGCGCATTATCTCAGAAAGGGCAAATATCCCCGTGTCCTAGACCTAACACTTACCTTATTGTTAACCTAAACCGCTGTCTAAATCTTGACTCTGACTCAATCCTAGGCCCTAACACGGCAGATAACACTAAATCTTGCATTAAGTCTAAACCTGGTGTCGATCCCAGACTTAATTCTGCTCCTAAATGTAAGCTCGGTCCTAAGTTATATGGCATTTGCCGCGAAGCCACCTGTATTGCGGACGACTCCTGTGCGCGTATCCTATTTAGAGAGAGGATGTATGAGTATCTCTTACCAACCATTGTAAATATTTTTCAATGCTCCGGACAAGCTACAAATCGGGTGGGCGCAAACACACACTCAGTACATGAAAGACGTGACCAGAACCCAAAGTCAGTTGTACCACGGTAGCCTGCTGACTCCTAAATGCGCGTTTTTCCGGTCAAATATGCAGTGTGCTGCTTAAATAGTGCTTTCTCCAATTCTATGTTCCTATACTTTGGACTCCATTTGAGGGAAGGGGGTGCGCATTGAGCATTTACTTCTTATTAGGATTTTGTATGTACTTGCGGTCTCAGATTTTGCTATCGAGTAAGGAGACCGCTTTTGCTTTGAAATATTTAACTAATGCCTGGGAGTTTTTGACAGAATGTACGGTTTCACTCGTTTACTAGATTTCAAACCAAGTGTAGTGTATTTTCTTTGAAAAAGTCCATA
>JAYGXS010000243.1:0-37496 GCA_036362985.1 Ligula intestinalis
TATAAAAACGTCGTCGGTTCTCGGCGGAACTCATATCGCCTTTTGTCCAGCAAAATAGGCCGCACCCAGGATTCAGATAAGTTGCAGCTGACAAAAGAGTACCTAGAGGATCTGCAGAAGGAATTGAATTCCATCTGCGACGATGTTTTGGTTTGTCATGCAGTATTTCTTATATCAAATAGACTCTTATCAAAGATAAATTGCTTCCCGCCTGCACCAACCCGGAAGGCAAAGTGTTTTATCACAAAATGATGGGTGATTACTACCGCTATAAGGCTGAGAACGCTAAAGGCACAGATCACAAGGAGGTCGTGGACGCATCGCTTGCAGCCTACGAAGAGGCGACGACGATAGCGAATGCTAATCTTGAGCCGACTCATCCTATTCGCTTGGGTCTGGCCCTTAATTACTCGGTATTCTACTACGAAATCAAGAACGATCCTGAGAAGGCCTGTCATTTGGCCAAGACAGCATTTGATGATGCTATCAGCGAATCAGGCAGTCAGTGCGACGAGACTTACAAGGACAGCACCCTTATCATGCAGCTCCTTCGAGACAATCTTGCTGTAAGCTATGTCAAATTGTTATTTATTTTGTTTAGTTGTGGACTTCTGATCCGGACGATGGAGAGAACAATGAAGCCGGTGACAATTAAAAATATTCCGTCGGATTACGCATTTTAATAGAACATATAAAAAGACGAAGCTGTTTTGTTTTCTTTTTGTATCCTCCAAATACTTCGAATCAGTTATCAGGTTGCCATAACCCTGACTTAGACATGTCCAGTTTTCGTCTTGTTTCACTCCGAGTCCAACAGATTTTCGTTAAATTCTGTTGGTTTTGTACATGTTCGTATCCCAGTTGCTTTCTCGCGTGGCTTTCCCATAAATTTGCTGTGCGCATGTAGAATCGTCGAGCAGAACTTCAAAAACGTGTGCAATTTCCCAATTCCGTTGTTTGTCTTCCGGTGATAATGAATGTCTGCGTATTGTGTGTATTCGGTCACAATGGTTAGCTCTTGCACGTTCGCGACTATTTTCGTTTGGTACAAGAGAGCATAACATTTTTCGATTGCTGACATGATATCCCACGATTGCGATGAATAGCGAGAATGCATTATTATGTCGACAATTGTCCAACGTGCCGTGGTGTGTCCGACCATCCGTCATGTGGGTTAAATCCTCTCTAAAGGGTGCAATTTTTGGTTTCTTTTTACAATGAAGAGTCACGTAGGGGGCTTTTGTTTGGTAGCCACGTTAAACAGTTGCCTGTCATTCCACTGCGAGAGCACATTTCATCCTCAGATGTTAATGTGGTCGGTGCATATCCATTGTGCTATGAAGGCGTATCACCAGTGTTTATTGTCTGCATCTTTGCCATTGTCTGTCCATTTAATAAGAGGCACGAGTTGTGTTTCCCGAATAAGATAAAATCGTTAAGTGGGCTTAAATCTTTCCAGGCGTAAGAGAGCTGTTGCCTGATTTTAGAATTTTGTGCACCCACGCCGCATTACCGCCGCGATAGTCTACCCCCTCGTTATGCTGGTGCAGCAAGATGTAGCTCTTACGGTCACGCATGTTCGCTTCCGTTCGATCATTTGTCAGGGAGCCTGTAATATGTATATACATGGAATGGCTGGAAATTTGTATAACTTCAGCGAATGGTGCTTACAGGTGGCATCGTTGTGCAACACCCGAATTTTTTGCGCTGTGTATATTTGGTAAGGGCAAACACTGGCCAAATGCGTGCGGGTGGTCATTTACTATTTTTCATCGGATGTGTCAAGTGTCGGGAACTATTGTAATAAGTCCACGTACTTCGACAGTACATGTTAATACCTATGGGAAGGTGTCGTCTGCAGGTATCCAGTCGGCTCGGAAAACTTACCTGCCAAGCCTGAGGGAATAAAATTGCGGTTTTCAAATAGCTCCTGTTCCTATTTTGAAACTAGGTCTTGGGAGACTGATTGCATTTGTAAATGAGCTGTAGCAAACCTGCGTAACATTAGTCAATACCCGAATGGCTCGTCGGTTATTTCCTTAGGTACTACCTTGCGTTTACTGATGTCGGTGGTTAGTTAAAACCGCTGTTAGGTTTGCAGTGTCACGTCCATAATGGACCCAATTTAGTCTTCGGCTGTGTTCAACTCGAGAAATACTCGCAGGTATGTCCCTAGTTTTGCGAAGTTTTAGATAGGCGCTTTTTGCGAAGCAGTGTCAATTTGTTTGTCTATTCTTTCGGGGAGATAGGATAAACACATTATCCTAACTATAATCTTCCATGCACTTTTTAAATTAATCTAGAAAATTGGCTATCTCTAAAAGGGCCTGGAGCCCGCCAACACGCTCTAGAGGCCTGAGCGGAACGAAGGGCCTCTTCCGTATTCGAACCTCTATCGACGTTCGCAACTCACTTCGTAAGCTTCTGAGCCTATTAACTCAGCGTTTGCGCTAGACGAAACGGTAATGACCAGAAGTGGCACCCAGACTATGTTCATCAAGAGGCCAACTAGCCGGCTCAAAAGGACTTGCAATTTAAATTTGGAGTTAAACTTTAAATGCTTACAGAAACTTCAACAAACTACTAGGCAGCTGAGCGTGCAGTTTTGACTGTGTTCACAGATATCCACCTCAGCACGACCCCGTTACACTATGAAACAACCTATGTTCGGTGAAACATGGCAAACTAGGTGGAGTGGGAGGGAATGTATGCGTTTAGAGAGTAGACCGTATCCATTAGGGCTCTTTAGTGCTGCTGTGGGGCTTGATTAGAAGATCTATATTTATTCTCCCTATATCAAAACTATGTATACTTATCGGCATCATTTGGCTACCGAAGTATACACTGATTAAGCTTTAGCAAGGTATTAATTGTGTACGTTGTACAACAAGACATTTGATACTTCTGACGGCTGTGTGACTTAAGAATGTGGGGATTCAATAGCCTGCATTTAAAAATCATTTCCCATAACGGATGAGGGAGCGGTATCTTGCAGTATCCCAGCCAATTATCGTCAGTGCACGGTCAAAGTACAGATACCAACGTAAAAAAGTCACTTGCGTATGGCCCATTCGCTGAAAGCTCGGTGGGGTTTGAAACCATGCAAGTAAGTGCAAGGCTGTCACCATCTGAAGTAAGACAGGTCGACTAATAACCTTGAATTTATTCACATGTGAGCCAGCTACCTCTGTCGGTTAAGTGTGCATTTCGATGGATCCAAGATTCTAACCCACGCTAGCAAGGTGAAGGTTCGCGTACAACAAACACTCTAGTCGACTGAGCTGCGAGGCCTTTAGCGGGAACCGTGAGTTTAATCATCCTTGGGCCAAATTACCCATCCAGCTTACTGCAACGTATGGCATCCACCAATTCTGATACCCCACAGCAGGATTTCTTCAGCAGTTAATATAGCATGTACAAGATAACCAGCAGACGCAACTAATTAGTAGAGGGCTTTTGGCAAATAATTCAATAGACTTACTTGCGAAATAATCGACAACCTCAGTGGGATTCGAACCCACAACAGCAATGGTAAGACTTTATTACAATCAACACTAGCTTGACTAAGCGCACAGCTCCCGGTGGGGCTCTCGTAGTTCAGTTGGATGGAGCGTTGGCTGAACTAAAGCCTTTCCCACCGAGGCTGTCTAATTTTTTAGAATTGAATAAAATTAACTATTCAAACCTGTCAACATCGTAATCCGTTCACAGGGATATTCAGGTATTTGAATTAAGTTAAAGTGGGGCATGTATCTTTCAACTTCTCAAATCTGCACCTTAGAACACTGGATCATGCAGAAATGTGAGCCACACCGTCAACCGCGTGGAACAAGTTGAAGGTCCAAGACGTGCTAGTGCGAAAAGGGATCGATTTCATTGATGTTGCGGATTCTCGTTTTCGACATAATGGATACTATTAGCTACTTAATTTAACTTTTATCCCGTGGATCAATATTTTTAAAACGCACTTTGAGGCACTAGTGTGCATACAAGTGCCGTCTAGGACCCAATAGCTAACACGTCTGAGGAGTGTGTATATGTGCGTGTGTTTGTTCGGTGACTTTGCTGAGGCGGGCTTGCCGCGGCAGTATCTCTTCTCTTTCACGCTGTGCTTGGTTAGTTTTTGTGAATCCAGTTGCTACACTCATTTGATTTACCAATTTAGCTTTCTATACTGAAACAATCGGAGTGGACACATGATGATTATTTGGAAAAAAGAGTATATTTTCGTCCAAAACATAAATTAGGCAGAATCGGGGGGAATAAGTTATGTTTTTGGTCCAGTCAACCAATTAACTTACGTCTCCACTCGTAACAGCTGATGTTAGCGGAATCATCCTAGCCCTTCCAGAACCGGAAGACAATGATACTGTCACAGTGTGTTAAGGCTACTAAAGTTTCAGCCTAACAACTACGATATTCCAGGCCCGGTTCCTTAGGAGATGAGAGAAGTCTTGGAAAGGCAGATTGTAAGGAACAGTTTATTCTGCAGAAGTAGGGAAGAATAGTTAGGAGAAAGGTTGATTTTGTCTGGCGTCGCGTTCGCCGTGAGGGCGCGGCAGCGTCGACGCGTCCGCCCTGTTCAGGGGCAGAATGTCGAGTGAGTCTAGCATCAATCATCCCGAGCGGCCACCGAATCCTCTCTCTCTGTCTCGTGGCCTTGATGTTGACTGGTTAGACCGGACGAAGTTAGCCACTGGCGTGGGTGGTCCGTGTCTTGTGCGCCAGTTTGTGTCTGGTCGAAGGCGAACCGAAAAGCACATTCACGCAAGGTCCTGCTCAAAGTGACCTTGTTTGTCACGTCAAAAGTTAGGTGGGCGTCGGGCATAAGCGAACACTACAATACTATTTTCTAAGTGGAAATACATTATCTCCCCGTCCTGTGCTCCTTAATTTTCAGACCCACATAGCACTCCTAGCCGAGGCAAGGAGACGGAGGGAGACTAAGTTTATGGTACTGGCTTTCTTTGCTGCACGTAGAGGTGTTATCAACATTTGCCCAAAATTCGGACACTGTCGCCTTCATGCCGAAGTATTTTAAGGTAGCGGATTGCCGGCGCTTTCGACAAGACTCCAGAACGGACACTTGAACTTCACTGGTGAAATAAAACATGTGCATTCCTGTTCTGTCATGATGAGTACATTTAACGAAGCATTTGCACTGTCTCGGCATTTTTTGGTGCCCGGCTGATTAGTCTGTGCAGGCTATTTAAACCAACTTTCAAAGAGGAAGAAGTTCCATCCCCCGGTCCACCATATACGCAGGCATGCACACACACGCACACACACACACACGACAGTTCCCCCGTCGATTTCGACGATGGGCACCACGCGCTCCAACAAGCCGCAGCAAACGCTGAAGCAAGCCGCAGCATACACAGAGGCAAGCTGAGCAAGCAACACGAAAGCGACAGCAAGCGGGAGCAACGCAGAGAACTGGCACGAGAGAAAACAGGAGTGTAGGCAGACTCGCGCAGTATCTACCCACTCGCTCGCCACTCCCACGTCCGTATTCTATGTAAAGACAAAGTGAATAAGACCGGGGATGAGGGAGGGTGTAGATGGCTGGCGCGATAAACACTCAGCACGCGCACACTGGACACAACCATCTCGCTAGGTATGCTCCCGACTGCGCGGGAGCGCCATAAAGGCCACATTAAGAGGGAGCTATTGCAGCCTGACTCTCAGTCCACCCTCTCCTCCCGTATGCACACACAGCTACATGCGTACAGAAGGAGCAGCTACGTGGGGGCCCGAGTTTTCCCGTCAGTTGGCAGACCCTCCAAGCCACGGCTTTTAGCGCACCGTGATCGATTCAGACGCATTCAGATTCATTTTAGTGAGGGAAGAAACGCGCCGAGGTCGACCTTACTCTCTCCCCCACCGCATAGTGACCGCCTAGCTTTTCGGGCACACACAGTGGGGCCTGAAATCCAGTGGGAGCGCGAGCGCAGTCACCAACAGGGAATCAGAAGTGAGAGAAAGTGCCAGCGCCTTCCAGGCCGAAGGGACAGTGGTTAGCTGAAGACTGGCATTACATGTGCATACAGACCATTAGATCTCAGAAGGGTGAAAGCAGCTCTGCATGAAGCCTGGGCCAACACCCTCCTCAGAGGGGTTACCAGTCAGTCAACGACTGAAAGGCACTACCCATGCTCCGTCGTCGGTTGGCGGCCGTGCACGGGGCTGAAAGGAGAGCAAGAGACATCTGGTGAAGTTTGCAATTGTGGGCGTGTAACGGCAACTCTTTATCGAGCAGCAGATGAAACACATCGCTCTAAACCGATTGGCTGCCATGATCCTGGCCTCAGCTTTGCCCGAATTTTGGCACGTGGGCCAAATTCCGCGCATCCTGCGCAGACCGTTCACGGCAGACTGGTCGACACAGTGCTATCAGGAGCGTCACAATGTTGCACTGGAATGCCAGTCGCCGAGGTGGAGCAACCGCCATGCTCGTTTGTCGTCTGTCGCATCTCTGAGGGTACAATTTGAAAATTCCGCCTGAGTAGCTAACCGTATTTACCATTTTAAGTTTATTGAAGTTGACCAGGGTTGCCGTAGGTGGGGGAGGCAAGGGTGATTATCGTCAGCGGCCTGGATTGGAATTAAACAGAACGGCATAAATGTGTGGGGGAAAATGTCAGCCCCCACATCAAACTTTGCAAATGCTGCACCCATTTTTTTCCATTACAATATGACATTCGTTCACTTTCGAATACAGTACCTCCTCGATAGAAGACATAGAATAGGCTAAGGTTTTTTACCCCAATTGAGGCAGAATCAACGCTTAAGTAGGAGGTGCATTACCACCTTGCAACACCAAATCTTTTGAAATACGCTTATCAATCCTACTATGGACCACTTGCTTTGCTACTACTGAAGTGACTTTGGTGAAGCTTTAGGCAGTTAATATATGTCTTCTTTCCGTTCTATGCAATTTCGGAGTTAATACATGTTTAAGTTTGTTCGGCCAAGCAACCCAAGTCACTGTAGATATGTGCAGTAAGACGGAAATTCGGAGGTCTGAGTGATGGAGGGATCACCAGTTTGACAACCACTGTTTAGACTGTTTGCCCTTACAAGGAAGAACTTAATTATCTCTGTTGGGTAGGCACTACAATATGATATTCGTGAGTGAGAAAATATTTCACTTTATTACACTTTTAAATGGGTACAGTAGATTCCCTATCTCAGTTAATTTCGAAGGAAAGTCTAAAATGCGCTTCCATTTCGAACAAGTGACGTAAGTGGGATTTTTATATCGATTATGGGGAAACCGGATCTCAAGATACTTCGGCCACGGCGGAATACCGGTTTTTGAAGGAGCTTCTTTATAAGGACATTGAGAAGGAATGAGAAAAATGTATGCTTATTAAGTGGCCATTCATTTACAGAGTATGCTTTTTGCGAGCAGTCAGAATTCTGACTGTTTGCAAGAAGCATACTCTGTAAATGAATGGCCACTTAATAAGCATACATTTTTCTCATTCCTTCTCAATGTCCTTATAAATTCAAACACATTTTATAGAAAACATGTACCCTAGCAAATTTCGCCTTATTCAAAGTTTACACTCGACGAAAGAGTATCTTGAAGTTTTCAATAAGTTTATTATCATGACAATTGTTAAGACCGTGAAAATTTTATGCGTCTATCCATCTGTTCATGTTGCCTTTAAATGATGCAGAACGATCCACATCTATTGCAATATTTTATGAGCTTTATGTGACCTCTCTCTCGTAGCTTAAAGAATGTATGATTTAATCTAGTTTGGGAATCTTGAAAAACCTGGAATTCCTAAACAACGGAATATTACTTGATAAATCGCAATATGTCGTATTTTTAACAAGATATATTGCTGAAAGACTTTAGGGGAAGTAGCTTGGGCTGCTTTTGCGTAACAGGGATTTTCTTATAAAAATCCTTCGATTTCATGAGTTAGGGCACTTACTGCTACTGACCAAAGGTCCCAGTTTCGAATCTCTGGAGCTTCAATCCTTGATATTGGGTATGACTGGCTGATGACGGCTAACAAGCTCGAAATGGACATTTTAGTCTCTCCTTGCTCTGTCGGATCCATATGATCCTATCCTCATAGTCGCTATGTGACTGCTTACGCGGGCTCTATTTGTGAGCTCCTAAGCGAAGCGGAACTTAATTGTTCCTCTACCAGGTCAGCGAGGCTCATACCCTCATCACTTAATTTAAGTTGGTGTGGCCATCAAATTAGCGGATGTGAGTCCGAGAATATGCTTCCAGAGCCATATGTTCGCGTTTGGACAACGGCTAATAGGGTCATCGTATCAGTTAGTCCACATTGCTATATGTTTGCCTTGGATGAGTTTCTACTGCCCTGCTACAACGAGTATGCCATCTCTCACCTAACCAATAGCCCTTTAAACACACACACATACACTGAGTAGACTCCCGCTCTTCTGTATGCGATAACGGACTTTACCCCCTCCCAAATTGCCGCGTTTAGACGTGAACTCCCAAGTAACCATTGGCACAGCGACCAACACACCTTTGCCTTTTGTTTACTACCAAGTAAGTGACTTATGATCCGGCTGACTGAGACGCTAGAGCTGACAAATGTTTGAAGGCCGTCCTGGTGAAAAATAGTTGAGTAAACTATTCCAGTTTGAAAGAACAGTAGTAAGACGGTGACATTTGTTGGCTTGAGGTGGCATGGTAAAGACTTTAAAGCTAGAAGTGCCAAAAGAAAAATCTCACCATGGGTGAAAATAGTTGTTTCAGTATTAAGGGCTCACATTTCGCTAATATATTTGAAAGCGAAAGCAAGCATGCAGCACTTTTCGCATGCATACTTTAAATGAACGCAGTGTGCCTTCGATTAATTCCTCCACTCTACTTTTCTCTCGCGTTCGCTCAATTACGTAAAAATACTTTTACCTTACAAATTGATACTGTCTGACTTGGACCTCCTCATCTGGCGGACAGGATGTCGATAGGGTTGTAGGCCTCACACTGATCAGGTTACGGCACCGGTTCGTCCTGCTGGGCTCAATATAAAGACCCACAGACCGAAGCACAACCACTTCGGGACTTTATATTGAGTACCAAGGCACGAAAAGATGAGGAGGTCTCGTAACCTAGTCGATGTGTGTCGACTTATTATAGTTAATATACCGATCAATACCGAGAGCGCAACGAGCCCGTGGCTCAGTGGTTGGAGCTTTGGACCAATAACCAAACGATCGCGGATTTGAACCTCAAGTGTCCTCAGACCAGGGGTTTGGCAGGGCTGACTGGCGACGGCTAATGGCCAGAAATTGTCTTTCCAGTCTCCATGGTCTTGGTCGATAATCTTACTCTGCAGAAGATTGGTGAACCGAGACTAGCTCGAAAATACTTGTTGTGTTAATTATGTCTACTTACAATGAATAAGTACAGCTTCAAGTAATACTGATAATTGATGCTTAAATTACGGTAGGATTGGCCTTCTAATGGTAATCGTCAGGGCGCATCATAGATTGCAGGTCGCAATCGTCAATGGCTAGGATCACTCGATTTTGTTTGTTGTTTTGTGATGAATGGAGCGCTATGGTGGTGTGTAGGAGGAATTGTCCGAAAGGCTGGGTTTTTAATGATGATGACAATCTTGTTAGGCAGGAAGCAGAGTTTGCGGATGATGGATGGATGCAAAGTAGATTGGATAGTTGGGGAACATATTACTGGAAGATGGGCATGTGAAGTTAAAGACCTTTGGCAAGAACATACTTGGGTTGGTGTGTCGCAGTGGATTCATCAAAATAACCATATGTTAGCTTCACATTAGAGCGACAAATGCCAAGTGAGTGTGCACTCTGCTGGTTATTGCGTCAAGTTCTGAGGATAAACATTGTGAACCTTCTCAGCGATCGGACTGCTTTGAAAGGCCCTGTTCGTCTCGGGCTCGAGATTAACCCAAAGGTTACGCAGTAGGAGGCAATGAAACAAATTTTCCGTATTAGCGTGTGGTGACTCACTCCATATAGGCGAGCATGTCCGAAAGTCCACTGCTGGTAACGCGTGCGTCCGCACTGGATGCGGAATCTGCAACAGCCAATCACAGATCCTCGAAGGTTTGTCTCTCCCGCCGGCTAATAGGACGCAGGCACTCCTAGGTCGATGCAGTTTGTCTGGCCAATAACCCTCAAGGCAACCAGACAATGCCCGCTCTCGCTGCCGTTAGCATGCCTGCTGCTAAAACCGCACTTGCACTCGACTGGCTCTCCTGGCTAGTTGTATGCTGTGCAAGTCAAATCTCTGTCCATCTATTCTCCTTTCCCTTGTGTACACAATATAGTCTTCCCACTACCTTGGCCTTAACCTATTTCTCTCCTGCACTAAGTAACCATGGTCTGAAGATCGCAGTTGCTGGGTTTAACTCACTTAACCCCCTGTGATAAGCGCACAGTACGTGGTCATCGACGTGTGGGGAATTGGCCCCTAGGCACTTTTAACCAGACTACCACCCTTCAAAGAGCATCTTCTTGGTTTGTAACTTGATCTCACTTCCAGGACACCCATCCCAATCAGTCAACATGAGGTTGAAGCGAACTGCCTGAGTATACAGCCCCGGTTCATATCGCTCGTTATGGTATAGGCATGCAAGATCGAGATCTTATCGAGTAAGCAAAAAGTTATGTTGGCGAGCAATTGTTTTCGGTCATTCATTATTAGGCCGGTACATGACATGGGGAATGAAAATGGTCAATTAATTGCAGCGTTTATATGATTTTCAGGCGGAAAACTTATGCGTACTCTTCACTTACTCCCCCCTTCTATGAATGGGAGGTAAAAACAGACTACCGATTCAGATCACGTCGATGTACATGTATTCTTTCCCTTGGTCCTGTTGAGCGGGATATATTGGCCGAACAACGTGGCGCCTGGAGAAGAGAATATGCGAGCACATACCAGCGTGGTTCAGCAAAGGAGAAAATAGACCAATCTCAAGCTCAATCCTCACCCACCTAGTTGATACGAACCACCATGTGGGCGCGAGAGAAGCCGTCCGGTTCATATACCACACGCCGACACAATACTCCAAAGGCCTACGCAAATGGGTGCTAGCCAGAGCAGAGGCAGTGGCCTTATGATTAGCAAAACCCACTCTATGCTGTCAAAAGGCGCTCGTACAAGCCATCTGTCTCCCTTGGCCGACTGCATGCGGAAATCCCAAGCTTCCTGAAGCTATGTCATCCTAAAACACAGAAAACGAAGCCACAGAGAATAGTCAAGCGCAAGCGGTGCGGTTGACATGCAGACCTCAACCCACTGACCGTGAGAACACCCCCTGTCTTCTTTGCGCATCGCAACCAACGTCATATCCGCACTGACACCCGCGGTCAGGAGACGAGATGCTTAATTACACCCCCCCCCCTTCTCATCCACCCTCCTCCCTCTTCCCAACCTGACGATCATATAAACGCAGCAATTAACTGACCATTTTCATTCCCACTGTCATGTACCGGCCTGATTATGAATGGCCGAAAACAGTTGTTTGCTAATATGACTTTTTAATCGTAAAATGGGAATTTTCACAGAACAAAGCAAAGAAGCATTTCGCAATGAATTGTTTTTCCAAGCATGCCAAAATATCCGGACACCCGAGTTACTCCCGCATATAGTCAATAAATCAGAAACTTTTATAAAATTAACGAACAGGTTATAGAAATAAGTTTAGATTTCTTGTAGACAACGAATGGTTAGCTCATGCCAATGATTCCAGGTTTTTAACGGAATCTACACTAAGTTTTCAGAAAAAAAACCTCTCATTCTGGATTGAAGATTGAACACCTAGACTGTGTGTGGGGGAGCAATCAAATTATGCGAATTTCGAGTTTTCTAAGTGACTATGGGACTTTGGGGGTGTTCTTGAGTTCGAGAGGATTTTTTTTGAATTCGTGTCGTCATAAAGAAATAAGTTATTAAATCCAGTATGGAGGATCACCAAGGTTAACCTTAATCCCAATCTGTGGAAGTCAGTTGATCATCCCCCTAGGTACCGATGCTAGACAACTGAGGATATTATCAACTCCTTCAGAAAAACTTCTAAAAGTTTCAGATCTATCTATAGGCAGAGTAGGGTTAGATATGGACAAAGACAGGAGCTTGGAATGACAGTGTGCGGCTCATTGGGCATCATCAGTTAACCATGCCTAAACCCAGGTCTGGATAATCTGACATTCGAATCCTGATTCTTTGACCATTGATCGTTTTCAAGTTCAGACGTCCACCAGTTATTCATGAGTCCCTTGTTCTGCAGATTGCGGTCTCAAATATTAACTGTGATCTAGGGGGGTTCATCGATCAGGTCACGGGACTTGGCTGTCCCTTAGGGCTCAGTTTAATGCCCACGCAACGATTTGCACAGAAGGCAATAAAGGAAGGACAAAGTACGTCTGTAGTGCTGGCCGATTTCGGTCTGCAGATCACTTTAATGGCTGCTTTCCTGTGATAATTGTCTTCTCAAAACCTTGCATTCCATATCCAAAAGTTGCTGTTGCTGCTGGGGCCAACACCTGAATAAAGAAGCGTTTTGTTTGCAGAAATTCCCTCGTTATGGGCGTTGGTTACGCTCGGGCTGTATATTGAGTTTCTCCTTTCTTGCCAGGATAGTCAGTGGTTTGTTCATGCTTGGTTCCAAGTATTTATGTAATAGTCTTATCCATAATTGTTTGCATCCTGTTCAATACGTCTTCAGTGTGTTCGTTCCTTCCTACATTCCGATACTACAGCTTTTATTCCAGCAATGACCAATTAAAACTCCTCCCGACTTGTCTATCTTCTTCTGCTATAAGTCATCACAATTATTCATCAAGTGCCAGAATAACAGACATCTGTACAGGAGCACACTTGTCTTGACTAGCTCCAGCTTTCAGCCTATGGAACAGCCAATCACAGGCCAACTCAAATGGACCTCAATGCGGTGACTTTCCTCAGGCCGGCACTTCGGGCCAAGCTGCCCTAAAAGATGGATGGCTGGTCAGACAGTCCACGTATTCCTGCTTATTCTTCATTCCTTCTGTACAGAATATACTGTTTCTACTACTCTGGCCTTCCTGACTTCTCTTCATTTAAGGAACCGGGCCTGAAGATTATAGTTGCTAGGGTTCAACTTATTTGACCCCCTGTGATAGATCTGCCCTTGCAGAATGTGTGCTATTCAAACAGAAATACAAAATTCGAATGGTAGTTAATTCGTAATGTAGTTGGGACAGGCTGCACTGTCTGTGAAATTAATACTTCGCTTTTCGTATTTCTACTCCCGGAAATTCGGTTGTCCTGGGCGATTCATACATCTCTTACGTCAGCTCCACGACGGGATGCTAGCGCACGGCACTGACAACAAGACAGTCTCCGACCAATGGAGTACAGCAGGACGGCGTACTGGCTTTCATCCCCCCTCAGTCATGCTAATGGACGCTCAGCATAATGAGCGTCCCGAGATACGCGTCGCATAGAAAACTGACGGGCACCTCTCCAGAAGCACGCGCGTGCTTACGGCTACAGTCACCGACCTGTTCTTCGTGTACGCCCGCACGTACAACACTGCGATGGACGAGGACATACATATCAGCATATTTGAGGGAAATATAGGTGGTTTGCCTTTAAACGCGCTATTTGTATATGCATGTTGTGATGTTAAAAATACAGTGTTAGGCGTTTTGCCTGACCAAATGTCAGCAACCGTACAAGCTCTCCTGAGGTGTCATGCCTGCCGCTGACTGCCACAATGATTCCTTTGCCAATGAGGACTGCCTTCAAGGTCATATGCCATTGTGGTGATTATGCCCGCCCAATGACTGCCCACAGACAATGACCTTAAACCGGACACGCACGCACGCGAGCATACGCACCTGCCAACCGGTCGCAGTTCCTCAATGGGCCACTTAGGTTCGCCACGGCAGGCGACCTTACCCCATGTGCCCAATGAGGCCATAAGCGAACGCGCTTGACAATCACTTAAAAGTATCTGTCACTTCTCAGAAAGTGAGTTGTACACGGACTGCGAGGACACTGCCAGTCCGCTCCGGAATGCCGGGGCTTGCCCCAAGGCGGGACAAACAGCGCGTTACAAAATATAGCACCTCACCTTATTGATGAAGCCAAATGACAGTAGCCAGTGGCATGGAACTTATGTGAGAGAGAGAGAGAACAGACAGGGAAAAACGTTATTGGAATTTTTTAAGCGAAAAAAATTTCGCTTTTTGGGAGGAGGGTCAAATAATGGGGGCATCGGGATCATCACCGAAGTGCGGAAGATGTGACCAGATACTCCTTACTGATTGCAGAGTCTGCCGAAAGGAGAACGAAAACAGAATGAGACGGATGGTGATGATGAGAGGCCGTAAGCAATACGTTTTGCATGAGTAAATTAGTACATAAACAAACGTTACTAGAATCTAGAAAGCATAGTATCGTATAAACTGGAAGGCAGGCATCCCACGTAACGTAATTTCAAGCAAAGGTGTCCTTTGGAGAAATGGGGAAACTTTATTTAGTGAATTTTTGACACTGGATCCCCAGGTGGTCATCAGACTTGAGAAAATTATGTGAAGAACAGTTAAAATTTTGAAGGGTTGCGTAGTATATTTTTGCATTTTCGTCGTCATTTCCATCGGTCAGAGAATTTTAGGTCGGTTCTACTATAAAACGTAATTCTATAAAACAAATACTACTACAATATATCAAGTAGTATTCTGATTGCAATTTTCGGTGTCACGTTGACAGTGGTCAGTTCGTATGATATGCGCACTGCGATATCGATCTAGCTTCCACATAAGAACCTGTAGGGTTTCCGAAATAGCAACATTCAGAGGTAGAGTATCCCTAGCTTCGACCACTTTTTTGGAGAAAAGGAACTTCAGAATGTCCAGCATGGCTCCAGTCACACGTTCTATGAAAGGATGATCTCTCAAGTGCGTTTTTTTTGTTAACTCGAAGAAATCTTCTGATACAAGACAGCAGTCGTGAGCATGTAATATGTGGAATTTTAGTATGACAGTAGGTGCACTATCTCATGAAATCCAACGATTTTTACAAATAACTCCCTCTTACTCAAACGCAGCCCAAGCTGTGGCCCCCAAAGTCTTACAGCAATAACGTTATGATTGTTATTCACAATAGAGCATATTATAAAATAATGAAGAAATATAACCTTTAATAGAAACACCAGCTTTTTTAACAAAGTGGAAAATTCCGAAAAAGTGGAAATCGGGCGTACTAGGTAAACTTAAGTTTTAGATGTAGAGGAAGCCCGTTCATACAAAACCACCGAGTAAATAAGGCAACACGAATATACTTACGTTGGAAAATAATCGGTTTGTCAAGTTTTCGAATGCATATATTTCCATCTTACGTTCAACATAATACATGGCTGTTACCGAAGAGCCTCAATTTCGAGCATGTATTTTAACACGTTTTGACGAGAACGGCTAGTTGTTTCTTTCGTTTTAGCATCGCTTGACTTATGTTGGACTAAGGCAACCACGACTTCGCTTGATATGTCCCATTAGGAGATCACAGGAGTAATATACTTCTGAGGCTCACTTGCGGACATGCCGGTCAGTGACTAATAAATTTAAATAGAACTGTCGGGAACAATTGTAAACGTACCATTTTTTGTACAGTAAGAGTTATTGCCTTCCGCCATATTTTTTGTAATTATTTCGATAGTTCTATTACGAAGAAGTTCAGATCTTCCATTAAATTATAATTAAGACTTTACGATTTTCAATGACTTTAGTCAATTAACCATAAATAATGAAAATATTCTATGTACTTACCAAAAACTTCAAAATAAGATATATCTTGAAAGCTTTCACATAAATAACCAGCTTTTAAACAATTTTTTTCCTATACAGTTGTCTTTGTGTGTCATAGTTTCAAAACCACCCAATCATGTGAACTTATACCCGAGAAAAATGAACGTCCACTACAAAAGTCGTGAATGAATTTACTTAGGATTTATTCAGAAGAATTCTACAAAAAGTTAACTCTTGAAAAAATGCTTTACTTATATATTTTGGTGTCTGATGTCTGCGAACTTTAATTTTTTTGATGATTGAGTCAAGATCAGAATGGGAAAATTTGGCCAGTTTATTGATTCGCCGAAAAATTATGGAAAAATCTTTCTTTTTAAATGAAAGAACTAACCCTTCTATATAAATCGGATCAGTTTTCAGTATATTTGGTTACTTCTAGGCTCAGTTCTGCAAAAACAAATAAAAAGCAGTGGCAATAAAATCAACGGTGATTTTTGAGAAAACTGTATCGCAATATCCCGTGACAACTCACTCAACTGTGTTATCTTAACAGCCTTCAACTTTTTATTAACGTTAAAATCGATTTAATTACTATATACTAATAAAGTCCTCATTTGCATTCCTTGCTTGCAACCCTTCAAGTATACAATATATATTTTCAATATTTTTAATATAACAAGAAACAGCCTTAAACATTTATTGCTCAATTATATGGCCCAAAACTTGGAAAATTAGCAAAATAGAATTTTTAAACTTATTTCACAGTGCGTTATCTCATAATAACACTTACCTTTATCTTAAGGAAGCAAAACAAAATTTTCCGCTTTGCAAACAGATCCAACTAAAAACTTCCTGCTTTTCATGAGTGTTCTTTTATAGCTTAACATGCATTAACGAGAAGTTCTTTTCCGCAACGTCTAATAGCATAAGAAATTTCTTGGTTCTCAATAAACGCTGAATTTCACCCATTTTCGCCTCTATTTTCTCCCAGTATATTGAGCTAAATGGAAGTAAATTCTAGTAAACATCATTTTGCACCTCACGTCAACACAATGAACTAAATAATTAACCTCAAATGTGTGTTAAGTCCCCCAACGTCCAACCTTTCATCAGGTATGTAATCTACTGTAGGTCCCTCGGAAGCTATCTGTAGCGGAAGGGAAAGAGATTTAGATTTGACAGCCGCGTTTCATAGCACAACGAGCCCTAGCCAATGAAATATTTGGTTACATGCCTTTGAATCTTTGCGAGGATGTTGAGGTCTCTCACGTCCCAGGCTCTCCTAACGTGAATAGCGGACTCCAGTTCCAGCCGCACGAAGGTTCCGGCGACTGTGCTGAAATGGTCGTCATCAAAGGACGGAAAATCTCGTTTGATGAGGTACAGAATCGGCATCGAATTCTTGGCTGCCTTTGCGCTATGCAGAGAAACTTCAAGCAAGAGCGTAATAAAGACTCCCAAGTTCTTCTGGGTGTCCACTACTTTCAGTGGTATGCCTTTTATTCAGCAAACCATGCGGTTCGAAGACTCATATGATATTGAACTTACTATCACTGAACGGCAAGAGTCAATCCTTTGACTACTTTTGGAATCGATTCAGGTTTGCCTGCAAAATCTCTTCATCAGCCGCAGTTCGGATTGCGCGCTTAACTTTGAGGTCATCGGCACACATGACGATATTGCAATCCAGTTCGCTGACGCACTCGCTGGTGTAAACAATGAACAAATTACTGCCGATGACGGAGCCTTGGGGACACCACTCTCAACCGCAAACTTGGCTGACAGTTTGTCACTGATATGGACAGTTTGCGAGCGGTCGATTAGGAGGTTTTTTTACCCAAGCCAGAAGCCTACATCTTACTCTTATGTGGTTGAGTTGTAGCGGGTCGTGCCTGGCTGACTAGCTCGCGTCGAAGCGCTCTTTCCCAAACGCTCACCGATGTGCTTTCTCGACGTCTCGATCAGCCAATCAGAGTTCTCGCATCTATGAGGCGACGAATGAGGAGCTTGCACGCGTGCCCGACGCAGGTTGCCTCACCGCCCAAAATCTCCAGGCCGACCTAGCCAATGAAAGCTATCTCTCTCTCTCTCTCTCTCTCTCTCTCTCTCTCTCTCTCTCTCTCTCTCTCTCTCTCTCTCTCTCTCTCTTTCTCTTTCTCTGGCCCGACTACTCAAAGACCTAACTTGGAAATTGGCTCTGAGCGAGACGGGTTGGAGGCCACGCGCTCCTGCGCCCTCCGGCCGTACAGCCATGCCGGATGGACTGGCAACTTTCCCATAACTTCTGTAAACAATAAACTGTTCCGTCTAATCTCGCCTTTCCACCGTCTTCTCTCCAATCTCCTAAGGAACCAAGGTCTGAAAGAATGTAGGTGTTAAGGCCATAACCGTCATAGCCTTAGCTCCTATAGAGTTTATAAAGAATACGATGGTGTGGCACGCTACCGAAAGCCTTTTGAAGTCAATATAGACTGCGTGCACCTTATTTCCTCTATCGACTGCCTCAGCCCACCGTTTTAAATAGTAAAGTAAATTTGTCACACAGAACTTACCTGTACGGAAACCATGCTTGACATCGGAAAGCAGATGGTTGTGATCTACGAAATGTGTCAGTTATTTTTCCGTAATTTTGCAGAAAATTAAAGTTTGACCGGTTGATCATTTTTTGCGGAGACCCGACCTTCACCCTTATAGAGGGGCGTAATCCACGCGGATTTCTAATCGTTCGGCAGACATCCTGTCTCGAAGGATGTTTGGTATGGCGTAGAGACTGGTTTTGCCAACAATCTAACGAACTCCTACAATGTCGGGACCCGGTGTCCTAGATTTCTTTAGTCTTAGCAGTTCCTCAAGGACAATAACCTTGGCGAAGTGAGCAGCCTCGACTATCGTATTTACTTCGGATTCATCGGCCAGGTAATCGTATCCTGTTCCATTCGTGAAAACTGACCGAAAAAAAAACTGAAAAATTGTCAGCTTTCGCTTCGTCTTCAGGAAGGTCTATGCCCTCGGCGGTCCTCAGCTTGGACATCGCATCCTCTTTTCGTGTACTCTGCCTGAGGTAACTGTAAAAACAGTTTGAAGTTCACGGTTAGGCAGGTCCACTTCGAAGTTTCGTCTTGTTCTAAGAATAAGGTCCTTGACCCGATTTTCCAGAGTTTTGTTCGCAGAGATCCAGGAGTCCTCTCCGTAAGCGATTTTTTCTACAGTGTCCACTTTTTGTTGACTTAAATTTTTAAGGCCCGTGTAAGCCATTCAAGTCTGTTGATAAACATTTGCTTCGAAATCAGACAGTTTTTTGATGAGCCTGTTCAATATGTCCCAGAACTTTTCCCAGAACTCGGTTATTTTTCCAAAAAATAAAGATGCCCCACCCAGAGCGCCTGAGTTCGGCCATCATTTGGTCGAAATCGCTTCACCAAATATTACTTTTGACTGTTGTGGGTCTCTCGGGTATTGAAAAAAGGCGAGTTCTCCCATAACAGTACATAATGGTCACTTTTATCCAGCGAAAGTAGACATGACACTTTATTAATGCTGTCCTGCAATTTCATGAGAACGAGGTCCAGACCATTGACCTATTGGCTTTCGCGCACCCTACTTGGAAATGTAACGCGCTGTGTTAGTACTAACATGAGCGTCACGTTCAGGAGCAAATGTCAAAGGTCAGATCAGAGGCTTAAGCGTAGGCCGAGCTCCAGTTCTGAAATTAACCGGAATTTTCCGCATCCACGCCGTGCTGAAGCAACCGCAACTACGTTGAAGTGGTCAGCTCGTGCAAATAGACAACCAAACCTGAAAACCATAGCGGCAAGTTTTTCTCCACTAACTTAAGCCACTGCCATAAGGACACTATACGCACTATCTCGAAGTTCCTGTAAACCAACTCGGTGGCCTGCGAAGACCTCATCCAGCCCCAATTTCAGTTCCATATAGCAGCCCTTTCCAAATTCCCCACAACCTTTTTTCGCAAAACTTATGTTGTCTTGAGCCAGTTGCTGAGCAAAAATGTCTAGTTTAGGGCCTTTTTTAATTTTGTGTTTGAAAGTGTGACAGTTAGTCTGTAGTAGTCCTCCGGTTAGCCTTGCGCTGACACTTTTATCGCAGGCCTACACGTGACTCTTCACTGCCCGCGCTCTCGGCCAATTCTTTGGAGCGTCCAGCGTAACTCATCAGGCCTTGCCCGCAAACAATGCAGGCGTGGCCATCGCGTGAGGTGTCAAGGTAGTTTTGATGTTTTGCACTTCCTCTCGCGAGCAATGCACCTTCTGCTGATTGGCTGGCGGGCGCTCTCAGATCCCGTAACCTCTGTCCGGACGCACAGACCAGACACACGTCAACTGGCTTATTCAGTGTGCGCAGCTTGTTTCTACAGGGCCTTTTGTTAGCTCCTTTTCACAGTACACTGTCCTACCTATTTGATCTTGCTGACTTCTTGACTTGGGAACCTTCTGTAGTCGACGATCTCTCCTTTCGACAAGTCCTCTACTCAGACTTCTACCCTTACGAATAAGAGGCCTTCAAAACAGATCACATTCGCTTAACAGCACTCAAGAACATTTGCGAAAAATACACCAGGGACTGGGACGGCGTTGTCAGGCAGGCAGATCGATAATATGTGATCCTAGACCTCACTGAGTAAGCACCGTTCCGATGATTAGACTATATGATCACAAAAAATATTGGTTGTGACTGGGCCTCTTCAATATTTCACCCAGCGATTAGGTCACCCAGATGAGCGCTATTCCCAAGTGACGCAGTAACATTATTGGATGTCCGCGACAGATCTCGAAACGTCAGGCGAATAAAAGTATTGTCCCAGCGATCGAGTCGTCTTCTTCTTCTCAATTACTTCCTGGGACTCGCATGCTCGCTTGTATTGGATGTCTTGCTGTTTCTTCTTATTTATGTGTCTCATTGAGCGCTTTATAATTTTCACGAAAGCTAAAAATTTTAGACGACTTATTGTTTATGTGAGACATTATAGTCCATCCTGACTGACCATATTAGGGTCATCGCGTATTTATGTGGTATTTTCGTATCATTCGCAACTTCCAGTCAAGCTTTTTTGTTTGGAAAGGGCTGCGAGCCTACCCTTTTCATTGACAGTTGGAGCGCGAGGCCCACAATGCGCTCCACAGCAGCGTGGTGACTTATGTAGGAATAAGTTTTAAAGGATAGTGCAATTGAGTTGCATGTGTAGGGGGTCTACGCCGTGAGTATGCTCGGAGGACTACAATTATCACGCCCAGTTCCGTGCAGGAAGAAAAGGGGAGACGCTTATTGTATACAGAAACTCAATGGTCGGCTGAGGTTCCGACACGTGGCAGGCCCCAGCCTTACGCGCGGCTGTCTGCTAGCACGCTATGGGTGTGAATGCATAAACGTCACGTGAGAGTGAGTCACTGGCCACAGCACGACGGTGACTTATGCAGGAATTAGTTTTAAATGGTAGTATAGATGCATCACAAGCGTTTTAAGGCTACTCAAGTTTAACCCTAACGGCTGCGATCATTCAGGCCCGGTTCCTTAGGGGATGAGAGAAGTCTTGGGAAAAGCAGATTGTTAGGAATACTTTATTCTACAGAAGGTTTGAAGAATAGTTAGGACGAAGGTTGATTCAGTCTGGCGTTGTGTTCGCCGTGAGGCCCGTGAGAGCGCGGCAGCGCCGACGCGTCCACCACGCTCAGGAGCAGAACACTGAGTGAGTTTTGGCGTCAGTAATCGGGAGTGGCCGCCGAATCTTCTCTCTGTGTCGCGGCCTTGATGGTGATTGGTTGGACCGCACGAAGGTAGACACTCGCGCTGGTGGTTCGTGTCTCGCGCGCGCCAGTTTGTGTCTGGTCAGAGGTAGGCCGAAAAGTACATTAGCACAAGGTCCTGCTCAGAGTGACCTTGTCTCTGTCGTCAAGAGTTATATGGGCGTCGAGCAGATGCGTCCACTACAGATGCGTTGCATCTGTAAGGCGTCTTGGCCGAGTGTGCTCAGAGCACTACAATTATCACGCCCAGTTCCATGCTGGAAGAAAAGGGGTAAGACCAGTAGGAGCTGCTCATTGTATAAAGAAACTCAGTGGTGGTTTGAGGTCCCGACACGCGGCAAGCCTGGGCCCTGCGCGCGACTGTGTGCTAGCATAAACACCATGCGAAAGTGAGTCCATGGCCGCTTGATTCAACTGCTTGATCAATAGCAGCCTCTGGCACCTGTGCTTGGCTGCCCCAGAAGCAGATAGATAGCACAGTCACGTGACAGTTTGCGGACTTGACGCCGGCGCTACACATCCATTGCTCTCTTCCATCGTCCACCCGAGGCCAGCGTCAAGAAGAGCGGAGGCGGTATCGGACGCAGGTGCAGTGTGAACCTGCATCTACGCGTGCTACCACGCCCCTCCATATTCGAAATTTTTTATGGAAACAACCCAACTAACTCCTGACGTGCTCTGACCTGACCCCTGTGTTGATCCAGCGCACCAACAACGTGGCCAATTTAGAGGACAGCGACAATATCCCGTAGGAAGCACCATTTCTTGTCCGATCACCAAAGTTATGCTACGTTGAGTCCGGCTAGTAATTGCATACGTGACAGGCTGATGATACCGGGTGCTGCTCACATATCTTCCCTTTTGTGAATACGTAAGCTACACATAGGCAAACAGTTAACCAATCTATTCTGCTTGAGTGATAGAATCCAAACGTCTCCTAACCTCTGGGTCTGAGCTCCAAATTTCGTATTTTGGGATTTGAGTGGTAAAGTTAAGTAACAACAAATAATGTTAAAATCTGGAAAAACGGTCTACCTTTACTTTTAGGTATGATAGATTGGTCATGACGTTTTTTAGGACAACAGACCTTAGCTCTAACGAAAAATATAATTGCATCCTTTCTGTCCGTTAATAAGGATATTCAAATGAACGTCATGTTAGTACAGCCTAATATCGCCGGTCGCAACAGATGGAACAGAACGCGGGTGAAACCGTAGGTGCTAAATTAAAAAATAAGTCTCCAAGTACTAAAACGTAGAAGATTAACTCTCAGGCGATAAATGGAATTCAATCTATCACTCTGACATGTTTAAGCGTGGATTAGTGGCCGAAAACCTTTGTTTTGATAATCAGAGAATAGCAAAGAAATGCCATCAGGAGACATTTTCTGCCAGGTAGACAAAAATCAAAGATCTTGTAAAAATGGCGCTTGCTTTAGTTAAGCCACACAACAAGAAAGTAGAAATTGTTCTTTTTCAGTGTGACTGTCATAGTTGACTGATCAGGGACCTTCAAACGCGGTGTCGGGAGCCTTCCTCAACAAAATATTCACAAGGCTAAGACAAAGCATTCGAAAAAAGTCACACCAAGCACCTCCTCGAACGACTTGCACGTACGTTTACCGCTCTGTTTTTACTCGACAGTGCAAGCGAAGGCCGCTGTCAAGACTTCTAGCCGTTGCTAGTGCCCTTGATGTAACTACGTGAGTATTTGGCGCTGCCTTTCACTGAGAACATTTACCTCACCACATTGCGCACTGTACGCAGTCCCCGCTACCACCCGTTTCGCACTGATTACTGCTTATCTGACAGCCATGGGTTGATTTATGAAAGATGCCACCACCTGAAGACCGCACGTTACCGTCAAGCAGGGGACTTCGATAAGATATCTAGCTTAGGCTGATGACCTAGTCACACATTATCGTGATGCGATTTAATGACAAGATCGATAAATGGCAGGAGGGAAGGCGGACTATTAGGGACAGAGGCAAGGTATTAGTATCCGTCTGTGAGTTGGCATCAGTTCTGACGATGGTTCAAGTTTACCTGCCGGATGTTCCCTGTTGATATCCAATGATACAGTCAACTTTGTCATTTATTGCACCTGAATGATTGTACATTTGAGCCCTTAAAAAGGGTCATACTTCCGGCAAGATGAGGTAAGCGGATCTACCTGCCCCAAAGGCTTCACACATGGGATTAAACTACAGAAACATGGGCAATTCGGCCTTGGTGGTTGACCACCATTAAGGAAGTATACGCGTTTATAGTTAAGTGAACATTAACGGATGACAATCGAAGGAATAAGCAGGCAGGGGTGGGCGGTTGTCCATCTGGCAAATCGGTTACATAGAAGGTGATTAGGAGTCAATGGCACTATCAGCTTAACGTATCGGGACGTAAAAAAGTTGTAGTGAGCCCTTTTCTTCAGTCTACGCAGTTCGGAGATGCTGTGGTGCTAGCTTGCATTGGCAGCTACAACCAAACAGGACCGTAACTCTTAGCTTGCGGTTCACTGACGCGTGCCATGGAAGGTGACTCACACCACTTATTGGCAGAAGAAAGCGACTCTGACGAGTCATCACTACCACTTAAAGGCTTCGTAAAAACCCAATTGAGAATTCGTTCGCACAGAATTTCAATCTCACGAGTAAGATGTAAGGAAACGCCGAGTATTTAAAGAGCCGACCTTGCAGCTCCCCATAGCCTTCCAAAGTGATTTGTTTCACAAGTATACAGCACAAACTACCCAGGAACAGCTCCACACTTGTAACCCACAGAGCTAAAAATAAATAGTACGCAAAGTTTCTTTCCTCAATAGAGTCAACCGAGAAGTATAAAAACGATAAAATACAGTACGAAGGCTACATATTACAAAAAGACAGTTCAAAAAGTACATTGTCGCTAACAAAGGCACAGCAATTATCAAAACATTATCACATTTTAAAAAGAAACACACTATCTGTCCACCTAGTTCAACTTTGTGTAGGGCTCCTCAGGCACATTAAAAGCTTCAGCCGAATAGCGTGCTGCGGTGAAGAGGTAGTCGCTGAGGCGGTTAATGTACGTTGTGGCCGCGGCTTCCACAGCAAGGCTATCACCGACAGAGGTGCGCGCCTCATTTACTGCTACAATCGCGCGCTCAGCCCGCCGGCATACTGTGCGCGCAACATGCAGTGAAGTCGCGACCACACCACCCGAGGGCAGCACGAATTTACGCAGCGGCTTGATCTGGGCGGTCATCTCGTCGATCCAGGGCTCCAGCTCCTGGGAGACGGCGTGGGCAGGAAAATTGACTCGAGCGTGACGCTTTGAACGCACCCCAATCTTCTCCTTTTCTGAGGCGGTGTCGGGAACGTTGGGGATGGGTGTGGCTACGCAGGAACCGAGGTCCTGCAGGCGACATTGGACACAGATGAGCTGGTGTTTCAGTCGATCCAGATCGTAGTTTGGGTTTTGGTTTACAAATTTACTTAGAATACCTTGTCGCTCTGCCAAATGAGCCAGGGCGAGGCCAATGGAGGAACTAAGTTCGTCGATGGTGCCTAGGGCATGAAAGACCTCGTCTGTTTTTGGACGACGTTCGCCGGTGAACAGAGCAGATGTTCCTTTGTCGCCGGTTCGAGTGTAGATTTTCATGGAGCGCGTAGCGACAGTCTTAGTAGCGTTACCGATGATGGGCAGAGTACTAGAAAATTTAAAAAAAATAAAGAAAGAGTCATATTTCCCTAAAGGCAATTGAAAGAAGAACCTTTAACAGCCCTTAGCAGGCAACAAAAGTGAAATAATACTACAAGGTTAATGATACAGGTAAGTTATAAAAAGGCATCTCCCGACACACATTCATTCAGCACAGAGAAACGTAAGAATCAATTTGCCGAACTCTGATGATTCAGGATAATTCTTTTGTTTATAGGTTAATATGGTCGATGAAAAACCTTATAAAATCAATAGTTATACGACGAGAAAACATGTATAAGCCAGTACACTGTGCCATCTGTCACAAATACCTGGCTGGACCTGTAAACGTTTACAACGCTCACGGTCATGCGAACAGATTCCTGCCTGCCAAACAGAAACGCTTGTCGAGTCAGAAATATGCAGCCCTATTATAGGACAAGTGTCTCGAGTTCGGGCAAAAACTGCCGGGTCAGTCTTACTCTTCGACAGTGGAACACGCACTTAGGCAGTGCAATGGCCTGCTCGATCGTAAGCGCACACAAAAAATCAGTTATTAAAAAATATGTATAGTTTAAACAGTTGCCATGCGATGAACTTCGTAAACGTGGGCAATGGTAGACAACACATCGATCGTACGGTCTTGCGTTGGGCACAGTTTTCACGGGGGCTTAATACAGCGTCAACAATTGCGCATAATCGCATTTCTAGTTGGCATGACACGCGATCGCCACCGATATAAAAAAAACAAATTTTGTAACAATGAAGATTGAACATGCGTGGTTTGGGAGGCCGCCAACTGACGGAATAAGGCTGCCTTCCTCTGGATTGACGGTCAGGCTCTAATTTCTTCTTACTGTGTTCTTTACGGAACTCTTACTCATGTGATATCAAAGAACTCTCATTCAATGCGTATGTGTACAAATTTACGGAACAGCACGTGTGTAGCATGCGTATGCATGGTTTCAGCTAAATCCTCGTTGTCTTCTCATCGTAACACCATGGATGGAAAGTGACAGCGAAGCAGATGCCACACAGAGCTAGTCAGGCTGTAATTTCTTCTTATTGTGGTCTTTACGGAAATCTTACTGATTTAAAATCCGAAATCTCTCATTGGATACGGGTGTGTACACCGGTACGGTACAGTATGTGTGTGGCATGCGCAAACATGGTTTCAGCTAAATCGCAGTTGTCTTCTCATCGTAACACCATGCATGGAAAATGACAGCGAGGTAGATGCAACATAGAGCTAGTTTATCTTAACCAACTGACACGCATCCCTCGGGAGATAGTCCTCACATACAAAGGACAAAACTTATTCTTAAGGCAATTGAGGACTTAAACTACCGAACTTATACCTACTGGACGGTTCTACAGGAATGGCTAGCTGAGAGTAAAAATACTAAAAAAATGCTCGGCTAAAAAGCAGGGCAAGAATGAATGAATTAGAAACTTGAGTGTTAATTGTTCTGACAAAGGTACATATAGCTAAGCTGAGGTAACAATATCAACTTTTCCGCGCAAGAAGCAATATTTGTCCGAAAGGTCCTTTTGACAGGAAAAAATGAATTGCGAGTACAAAGGGTTGATTCATGGACACAAGGTACATGACCTACATGTCACAATTCTAGAAGTTTCGACAGGAAGACACACAGTGTTAAACCAAACGAATGTAGTCTAGGGATTCTAAGACATGGTAAATAAGATCACCGTTTGGACGAGGTGTCAAAATAAAGTTAACGTACAATAACTCTCATACTTACCGGCCAAGGGCGGTTAAGAAAACGGGGGAAAGGGCTGACTGCATGGTTAGAGGGAAAAATAATATACTCGGTGAGTTAGGTTCGACGACTGGCGTTTATGTTGTAGCAGGCCAGCTTTCTCCTTTATTTTCTTTCACGAGGGTCTTTTCTTCTAGATTATTGTCTGATAAGTCAGTTGTGGCTGGCTGATATACCGATGGCGGACCTGACATAATCAAAAGAAAGGGTAAAAGGTCAGCAACATTGACTCAGGAGCAAAAGAGCGTGAAAGTACATAGGGTAAAAAAGACGTCAAGGGCAGGAAGGAGGGAGCAGAAAGGGACAAAGACTGCGTCAGTTAAACAGTTTCTTCGATGTATGTAGGAACAAGCAACTAGGAACGGAAAAAATACACAAAGCATTTTCAACTGTTAGGTCTATTATCCCGTTGCATTAAGTCTGGACTCGAAGTATGGCGTCTCAGTATGACACTTAACGCAATTGTATGAAAAAAATGTAAAATATCTCAGAGACTAGCAGTAGAGCGCTATCCAATCGGAAGGGGAAAGTGACAATCTGTTGCAACGGAAGGGTAAATAGGAACTTGTGCAACAATTGTGTGTGTGGTAAGTTGGGCCTGAAAACATAGAACAGTCCGCTTGATTACATAGCAGTTGGTATGCAAACAACCGGACTATGCTACATAACACAACTCCACATCGAAACGTAGAGCGAGAAACATTCCAGGGAAATAGGAGCACAACGGCGCCCACGCAATCTCCGTACCGCTGTACGGAGATACGTACCTTGAGGTACACAAATCCTCAAGTGCTAAGGGAGAACTATAACGGTAAAATACAGGAAATATATGCCATAAGCTAATCGAATCGCATAAAAGCAAAAACCTGGCGTTGTTATAAAATTCAGAATCTCGGTAAAACTCCATACTTCAATCGACGAAAACCGAGCTTACTCGGTGTAGAAAGCCTACGCGTGCACAATGGCATTCCCTTTCGACCGCCTACATTTCCCCCATTTAAAATCCATTAGAGTAAACATTAACAGGCAAACTTCTATAAAGTAGGGTATACTCATATAACCAAAGTTTAACTTAATTTTATGCTGTTTTTTTTCAACAATCAGTAGGGATATGAAGCGAAACCTACTTCCAAGTTGTTCAAGCTTCATCTAGAACCTAAAGTTCAGGGCAAACACCAGCATACGCAGATATACATTTGAGTGCCAGCAAGGAATTATAATCCAGCGTTTTTCTGAACTATATTCTGTTGCTCAGAGGATGAAGATAAACTGACAATTTTATTTTGTAATTGCTGAATAAATGTTATGCCCGAACGAAAAAATAACCCATATTAATTTAGGGTCCTTAAAATGTGGGCGGCCTGGCCGAAAATGGGTGGCAGCTTATTATGAAGATTTCATTTTACACTAGCGTACAGGTGGTATTGTGCTGTCCATAAAAAACTTTAATTCCTATAGCTCATATGAGCTTTTAAACGAAATAACACTAGAGCCGAACCTAGGCGAATGAATGGTGCACGTTAAATATAGACTGCGATCATTCAGGCAATTTTCAAAGAAGAATAAGATCCTTGCCAATGGCCTTAAAAACGCTAATTTGTGGTCAATTGAAGCAAAAAAAGCTGTTTATAAATGTCTTGAGCTTTTCAAATGGCCAGCACGCAGACGTCCATATGATATACAATAAACTGTGGTTCTGGTGCAATTCTAACAGGCGATTGTTGGGACGCCAATAAAACTGCTACGATGAAGATTTTCTTATCCATTTGAGCAATATATGAACCATTTTGAAGATGTTGGGAAATGTTGTGTGTAAGTTGGAACTCTTTAAATGCATATAAGAGTATGGGAATTTGCATGTACTTGAAGCTAATTCTCGCTGCCAATCCCCGAACAGGATCCAAATAGTGACGCTTTCCTGTGAGATATGTGAAGGGGAGATTCATTGTAGGCCTGAATGAATGATATTAATCTTTCATTAGAGTGATATGCAATATATCTCTTCCAATTTTGCTCATAATAATATGTATATTTAAAGCCCAAGGGTGCCTTTCATTTCTTATTTGTTTATTGGTTGTCAGTTAACAGGCAACGTCGAAAGGAATTTACAGTAAAGCTGATAGTGAAAAAACTGATCATTCTTTCTAGTGAATTTAACCGAAAAAGCTGCAGCTCCTTGTATTATTGAAGTTCGGGACAGGGAGAGTTGGCGCGTGTTCACGGTGCGGACAATTTCCCTTCGGAGTTATTGATCTCGTATTCCGCACCAGCAGCTAATGGATTAGCGAATGGCTTCTCACTGTTGACTTAAGGTTTAGCCAACGTTAAGCTGCATGTTCAACTCCATGGCCGGCAGCATGAAGCCTCGCATAGAGTTCAGAGTCCGCGAACGTCATCAGAGCGGAGGAGAGATTCCAACATATCAGCATTCGAATTTCGTCAAAGAAGTCATGAATATAGAAAACCAGTGCTATTTTTCCTAAACAAAGGATAACTTTCCTGAATTTTGAGCAATCAGGGTAGCAATGACAAGGCCCTTCGTGCCTAAAATATAAAAATTTATTTATTCATTTTATTTATTTCCGATTGTTATGACATTAACTGAAATAAATATTGGCGATACACTACTGAGCGTACCAGAGAAAGCAATAGAAATACGTCTTGATCACTATTGCGTTGACAGTGTTTGAGCTGTCTCAGCGTACTAAGAGAATT
Organism: Ligula intestinalis; assembly: GCA_036362985.1. Classification (NCBI taxonomy): domain Eukaryota; kingdom Metazoa; phylum Platyhelminthes; class Cestoda; order Diphyllobothriidea; family Diphyllobothriidae; genus Ligula; species Ligula intestinalis. The sequence continues at coordinate 29,710 of JAYGXS010000243.1, forward strand.
AAAAGCACAATTACTTAAAATCTTACACAGATAAAATAGTCCTTTCTGCAACCTGCGAAGCCACAGCGGGTCGAGGTTCGTAAGTTCACTGCGTTGGGGCAGGCTACGGTATTCTAACGAGAAAAAAGTTTTACTAAAATAAATTCAGTATAATTCAGTATATATAAGAGAGGGAGGCAGAGCCTTTGAAAACCTTATTTACAGATAGATGCTGTCAGATCATGCATCTTGTTCAAATTCATCTATACACTATATAAATTGCTGTTGACTTCCAAATGTATGACCAGCAAGCAATGTAAGATCAAGCCTTCTTTTGAATGCGTCGACGATTTCAGCAAGAACAACCGAGGAAGGAAGTTCATTTCATTCTTTAATGACCCGCTGGGAGAACAAGTGGGCCCGCACTTCTAGTTTGGCGTGGTGTTTCTTCAGTTTTTTTACGGATGACCGCGTAGATGTATTGTTTGTGCAAATTCAAAGAAGTCGGTCATCTGAAGAGTACAGTCTAATCCCCTGACGATTTTAAACACCACGATCATATCTCCTCCGTATTGCCTATAATAGATGACCTTCGTATGGGAGACTTCCTAAGCTACTGACTAGCTTGATCGCCCTTTTTGCACTTTCTCGAGCATTGCCTGATTTTTCTTCATTCAAGGGCACCAAGCCTGGACGCAGTACTCTAATATCGGCCGAATAAATGTTCCGAAGACTCGCCCAAAAAGCTCATCATTAAAATAGAGGAAGGACCTTCTGATCGCTCCGAGGATGCCCATAGCCTTCTTTGCGGTTTTAGCAAATTGAGTTCACGGTTTGAGGTCGGGCGTCCTGCGTACACTTAGATCCCGTCGTTCGTTCAATAGCTCGAGTTGATGACCTCCGATCAAGTACTCATTCTCGAATCGTATCACCTTTCTGCGACTAGACCGTAAACGGATAACTTGGAATTTGTTGAAGTTCAGCTGCAGTAGCCATTTTTCACACAACTTTTGCAAGCGATCCAAGTCATTTTGTAAGGTCTGTCCATCCTGTGAGCTTTCAATGGACTTCCAGATCTTTAGATCGTCTGCAAACATGACTTTTTCACAGGTGAGGCAGTCAAGGCAGTCTTTCCCATATACCAGAAATAGAATGAGACCCAGAACACTTCCCTGCGGAACCCCACTGTATACGTTTTTCCATTCTGTTTTGGTGTCCCTAATACAAACACGTTTGCCTGTAAGGAAGTCGGCTAACCATTTGAGTAGGTTTCCAGTCACACCCATTTGATGCAGCTTTGATATTAGTCGTCTCTGTGGAACCTTATCGAATGCTTTGCTGAAGTCAATGTAGACCGCATCGACCGACGAATCCATTTCCAGAGATTTCGTCCAGCTTTCCATGGAGCTTAGCAGGTATGTGAGATAAGAGTGGCCACTTCGAAATCCGTTTTACGCTGCCCTTAGCAAATTGTTCTCCTTAATAGCTACGCCGTAGCTTGTTTCAAGGCCGGACAACGCGTTGACTAAAGAAATATTTTTGGAGGTCTAATCGGGTGCGCAAGTTTGTGACCTTGTAAGGATGGCCCCGCAGGTGAGTAGTGGTGGCTAATTGGAAGAAATCCTCCAATTTTAGGGAAGAAATGTGGCCCCGGATTATCCGGAATGTGCAGAGCAGGCTGCACTGAACATTCCAGTAAGACAAAGGAAAAAGGTCAAGTTTGATCGATCTCTCCTGATATGGTAAGTCCCTGAGACCATCGACCATCATTGTCACCCTGCGTTGCACTTGCTCAAGAAGCTCCATAGCTTTCTTCAACCACGGTGTCCAAACTGGCATTCCGTATTCAAGATGTGGTCTCACAAAGGCGCCAAATATTTTTCCGAAGAGTTCAGGTGGAAAGATCTTGAACGCTAGCCTGATCCAGTGCAGGGTACTAGTTGCCTTCTATACGGACTTTTTACAGTGCACTGGTTGCATCAAGTTCGAGATTGTCCATATACCCAAATCTTTTATGCGTCTCAACCTCTTTTAATGCGGTACCATTGATAAAATAACTGTGTTTTGGCAGCACTTTTCGCCCCGGGCTTATGTGTAGAACAAGACACTTGGATACATTAAAGTAAAGAAGCCACGTGGACGACCATATAACCAGTTTATCGATGTTCGACTGTAATCTCTGTGCGTCGTCGGCGCACCTACTTTCAGCTCATATTTTTATGTCATCTGCAAACATGACAGCTGCGCAATCAAACTCATTGAGGCAGTCGTTTACGTAAACCAGGAATAGCAGCGGACCCAAAACTGAGCCTTGTGGTACACCACTCTCGACCTATGTCCATTCTGAGGTTGAGCTTCCGACAAAGACCCTCTATTCTCTGAGGGACAAGAAACTACTAATCCATTTGTTCAGTTAACCATGTTTCAAATAGTGCTATCCGGTAACGGTTGCACATGTTCCATTGCGAGTTTGAGTTCATACAGTTTGTTAAATAGACTCAGTACATTTGTGTACACCATTGTTATGTTCTTGGCTTCACTCGATCTCACATTGGTCTTCTTTAATGCTGGTCGTGATTGCGAGATCCAGCCTTCCTAGATTTTGTGGAGATTTTCACGTTGGGTTGATTGCCTGGATTTGTGACTTTTGTTAGGTTGACGATCGTCCTCCACAGAAAGGGCCTTTGACGTCGGACAATCACTCCATTGCGTATTTTCAGGCTCTTCCACCCTTTTTCTTTCAAGATATCTGCGTCTGCCTTTAAGGCCCTTAATTTCATCCTCTCCTTTACCGTGTACTCGTGTTGAAAAAAAGTCTTATGGCCGGGGATTCCTCCTGCCGTTCGCTCGAGCAGGAGATCTCTCTGAAATTTTCTCTCAAAAATAAGTTTTAATGGCCCGGGTTTCCTCCCTTGATAATTGGAGTTTTCCCTACAGTTTATTCGGCAATGCTTGAGTATCAAAACGTTATCATCGTCAATAATTAAGTGCTTTAAGCACTCCTTTAAGGCCTTGGCGTCCTCATCTATTCTGCTCTTTGGACTATCATTAGTTGATTCAGAGAGCCCATGTATAATAATGCACTGTGTACTATCCACCTCAACATTTTTTCTCGAGGTTTTTGTTGGATAGTCCGGCTGATTTCAGCATGGGCATAAGTGTTATGGCCATGAGGATTTGCAAGGTCAGGTAATTCCTCATGGGCTGAAATTGGGCGCAGAGTATCAGTCCCGCAGACCATTAGATGTGTTTCTGTAGGACCTTGATCAGGGTGCTCCTCGTCGAGGACAACTTGACCATTTATGTTACTTGTCTGATCATTTTTGTGCGCAGGCGCTTCGGCGAAGGATGCTGCTGCTGCGTACGTTAGGTCCCCTCCCTCAAGTCCATGCATCGCCAGTTTTTCCTTGTGAGGGAGAAATCGAGAAAATTTCTTCAACTCTTCCATCTCCACTCTAAGACTATTAACCACCTCCTCAAGTTTCGTAAATTTGTTATGAAGGGTGAAATATGATATGCAGGCTTCATATTTATGAGTTTCATCTCTTAAACTTTTAAGACTTTTACTTTGCTTGGCAGGAGGACTTTTCAATAAGCTTCGTGACCGATCTTTTGTATTTGATGACTAAATGTGAACCTTACAATTGTACGCTTCTATAGCTCCATCGGTTAGCCATTCGGCTTCCACCCTAGGCCTCCGCGGTTGGATTCCAGGCCCCGCTGACAGTCTTGTAGAATTATCGAAAACAATAGTTTCTACTTCCATTTTTGTTCCAAACGAAACGATTTAATTCAAAATGTTAAATTTGCCTTTGCGACTGTGACGTAGTGTGTTGACTGATATTCAAAATAACGAAAATCTTCCGACGGTGTGTTGAGTATTGCAAATATTTGAAGCCGACTGAGTAAACAATACGCCTAATTGCTAAGAAGCTCTTTCAAATATGTATAAACAATATGCAGGATATTCAGGAACGACTCAGCCAATCTGCTAATCTTCAAGAAGGTTTGAGATCCTTGTAACTTGGTCTTTTCAGGCTGTTTTCGCTTGTCTGTATGTAGGCTGTGACTTCAGTTCAACGACTCTATTTTTTCCCATTTACTAGCTCACAAAAGGCTAAATAGAAACGAGTAATATTCCAGATTAGACATAATGTGCATTTTATAACAGCAGGTTCTTATTTTGATGGTTTTAAAATTTCTGAGAATAATCTCAGTATTTCGGTATGCTTTCGAAATATATTGCGTTTATTAGGGTACTATATACCCAGGTCCTTAGTAAGTCTGTGTCAAATTAGGTCGTGACCGTCCGTGCTAAGTTCGGATTGATGACCACAGCCAACAACAATAACTTAGCCTTTTGGTAAGAAAGAGGAAGGCGCCATGTGCAGCACCAGTGGGCAAAGGCCTGAACGATGTTACGATCTGTCGATTTATATCGATAGACAACTTTTGAATCGTGGTCGTGTATAAAGGGCCTTTCACATAGAAAGTAATCAAGAACATCGTTGACAAAACGGCAAAATAAGCGCGGGGCAAGCACGCTACCCTGAATAACACCACTCCTCAACTGAGTGAGATTGGAGATAACATTGGAAATTTAAACTCAACGTATGCGAGGACACAAAAAGGAGGACGCCTAATTCATAAGCTTTTTACCTGTGCCAAAAAAGTAAGTTTTAGGAGGTGGAGATCGTGGTTAGCTCAATCAAAAGTCTTAGTGAAATCGAAATAAACCGGGTAAAGGGCTAAGCCGCTGTCTCCATATTGTAACACATGATCAAAGAAAAAAAGCTGGCATTAAACAGGTTGTTCTTGTTTACGTAACGCATCATCTTGCATCATCATCGATTGCATCGGAATTTATAATGCTGATCGGGACGCTATCTAGTCCAGGACTGTGAGACTGACAAAAATGTCGGATGTCTACAGTTACTCCCAGAAGGTAAAAGTTACAGTTTCAAGGGCGACGTCAATCAAACCCGGATGGCCGGAAGTGGAATGACCGAATTTTCACTGCTAGATGTCGACAAGTAAGCATTGAAGCGATCAGCCGTCATCTTAGCGTCAGCTATGGGGTTTCCTGGGATGACACGCAGTATGAGATGGTACATTTTTCTCTGCGCTTTTACTGCGCGCGACCACGAAGAACTATCCACACATTTAATAATCCCATCCTGAACGACTCTTGTAGCATAAGCCTATTCAACAGATCCGTCTTACGACACGTTTAACTGTGCCTCCATTTTCATTGTGGCAGTTTTTTAACTGCCGGTTCTCTATTTCACCATCAATGGAAAAACATCGCCCACTATTGCTCCAAAAAGCAATTTGTGCTGAAAATATTACAAATTTGTACATTTTATCTGCGCACATCATCATATTTTTAAGAAACTAAGTTTGTTTAGATAGTGCATTTATGGCGTTAACAAATACGAATTCCAAATTCCAAAGGAGTTTTGCAACATTATATGAAGAGTTTCCAACAAAGTTGACCTCATTGGCTTTTATCGCCATTTTGGGGATGACAGCACTTGGATTTAATGGAAGGCAATACGCTCATGGTTTGACCTGCATTCATAAAAAGCCTTAGAAGTATGCACAAAATGCATTGCCTACCAATCCTCCGTCGTAAAACTCATAATATACTGCCTAGGTGTTATTTGCTGTGCTATGAGCGATCTTCAACAAACGTTTTTGGGCCGATTATGTGCCATAGTCCATTTTGCCCAAAAATCATGTAGAAAAGGGGCTAATCTCCTCTGCGGATGAATAACCTAAAACCAACAGTTCTTCAGACAGCGTGGCAGTCCGTCTACGTTAATTGATGCAGACGATCAGGAATCTGAATAAGAAATGTGTCCTTGTTCGTTAGCCAGAGTATATTGGGACGAACGCCAAAAATTGGACCTTGATATTATATCTAGCACCAAATTTAAAAGAGTAAACACTCAAAAAATATTTGAGTTAAACCATTAACTAATCGCGAATTCTCAAACAACCTCAACCGTACCGCTAGTCCAACCTCCAAACCACAAGCCTAACCTTAGCTCTAACCCTTATTGAGTGCTACTTGTAATACAGTGCAACCCACCATTTACCTAACTTACTCTTGCCCTTCCAATCGTTCTACAACCACAAGATCAGCTCAAAAAATATATGGGTGTGGATGCAGTGACCAATATAGAAGAATATAAACTGCACCACACTACAGATACATTTACTTTGACTGAAGAAACTTGAATCGGAAAGTTGGGATAGGACTAGTAGTACCGCATGTCAGTAAAGATGATCCGTTTCTATCACCTCCTTCTTGTCGCTTATATTGTCGCAGGATGTTATTTGTGTCGGCAAGAAGAATTTCCCCCAAAATCACAAGTCAGGTAAGCCAGTAATGGTAGCAAGAGCCTTACTGCTCTAAGGGAGCCTTACAGTAGCTGCTGTCAAGTGATCGCAAGCGCTGCATACATAGGCCAGTCGAGTATACCGGTAGCTAAGCCGACGAAATGGAGCCAAGTCCCTCCACCAACTACAGATGCACCATTTCTAGAAGTAATTTCATTCTTCCTTTTACTATTACCTCCCGTCTAGGTTTTATAGGGTAAGCAGACGGTACTTTATATATCTTCGCACTCCTTTTGCTCACCAAGGGCATTCATTTGCAACCCGACGTGCTATTGTGATTCACGTGTTTGTTGTCCACGTTTCAACATCATCCAGAAGTGTGACATAAATTATGTTTTGTAGCTCCACACAAGTCATTTTCCAATTCTAAGTTAAAAGAGAAGGGCCTTAAACAGCCTTGTCTGCAGTCCAGAAGGGGCCTGATTTATTACCTCACTCATAAATATGTCATATTACGTGTCCGATTTATAATGACATAGAAATAATGTAAAACTCGGCGAGAACAAAGCATATGCATGTTTGGCTGCGATTTTTCTATTTCTGCCACGTGCCAATGTCTTCTCCAAGACAGGTCATATCTACGTTTATTGTGCCAGTTTACAGGCAATTTTAAAGACTTGGTAGAGCAACTCTTGGGCACTTTCCAAAACCTCGAAGACAGGAAAAAACCTAAAACAAACTCCCTCTTTTGCAGCCAGTGTTGGTTTTATTTCTATTTTGTGTTTTGTCAATACTAAGCAAGATAGAGAGTTTGTCTCAAGTGAAAAAACCTGACTTCAAAGATAAGATACAAATGGAATATGTGTACAGTTGTAAACTGAGTTGACACCTCAGCAGGAGAAAAGTTGCATATCGTTAATGGACATTAGTTCGGGACGAAGAGGGTTAGCACAAGAAACGCTGTTCTTAGATTACCTTGGAGGTTTGTTGGCAAAAGTTGCGCGCTATCGGCGGAAGGGTCAAAGAAAAGATGATCCGGTATTTGATAGTGAACAACCTGCATAATGCAGCTCACCATGGGTTCCTCGAAAAAAGGTACTGCGACACCTGCCAGCTCTCTTTCTCTGATTTTGTGCTACAATCTAGAGTCATTGGTTTTGCTCTTTAAACAGTCTATTTTGATTTCACCAAGGCCTTTGGTCGTGTTGACCTTAATAATAATAATATGTTTATTATGCCAGTTTACAGGCAATTGTAAAGAGTGGGTAATGCACCTCTTGGGCGCCTTCCAACACCTCAAAGACCGGAAAAAACCTAAACCAAACTCCCTTTGTTGCAGCCAGTATTGGTTTTGTTTCAAGCTTTGTCAATACTGGGCGAGATAGGGAGTTTGTTTCAAGTGAAAAAAACTGCTTTCAAAGGTATGATACAAACGGAATAAATGTACAGTTGTAAGCTGAGTT
>JAYGXS010000244.1:0-37454 GCA_036362985.1 Ligula intestinalis
ATATCATACCATATCAATCTCACTACCCATTTAAGCAGTTCCTTCTCGTATATTTTCTTGGAAATCGGTGGCTGTCTGTACTCTCATTTCAATTTATTTGCCTAATACTGTCGACTTTTAGTTTAAATGACGGTCCGTTGTATATCGGATCTGATTTAATACATATAACATACTACCACGAGTCTGAGTATTTATTCTCTGAAGATGGGTAGAAGTGACAACTACGCGAAACGTCAGGCTTATATAAAACCTCTTCCGGTGAGCAGTCATCTTCCCTTGTGAGTTCCTTATCGTTTTCTATGATCATAATTAGTATCTACTTCGTAAAGTTGACATCCAATACGGTCTCCTTCCAGCGTGTAATACTATTTTAAAGGTTTGGCAAAAAAGGATAAGTAGTGCATCCCATATACCCCTAGTCCCAACATTCTGTCCTACGGAAGCGATGATTATAGGGGGCCCTGAAAGTGAGGAAAGAGGTAAGTGTAAAGTGAAAAAATGTTGTTAAACTTGTTTCAAGCGGCCGCTAGGAGTAAGCTGTTCCACATATAAATCTCGACGGCGCTATCCAACCCGACATGCTTCGACCTGACAGTCATCGTCCCTCTCGGTCACCTACGCCATGTCCTTCTAACGCCCGTTTCTCGCGTGGTGTGGCCAGTCAGCCTGCCTGCCTGCCTTCACAATCAATTCTCATAACCTCCCTGGCCAAGACTCGGGTATTCACTTTGTGCCCGTTCGCTTCGCCAACTTTTCTAGATTTTCCGTTTTACTTGATAAAAGTCCTTGTAGAGCTTCATTAGACACAGGAGCTACAATCTCCCTAACCAAAGTTGATATTTCATCTACTTCAGAAATACGCCTTACTGAGTCAAGAAAGCCTTCACATAGCCCACTGATAGCTAACGGACAACATTGACAGATTTAAAATTGAATCCTCTTACCAACCCGTACCAAAGTGCATTTCTTTCTTTTAAGGGCAACAGTGGCTTATGTAGCCTCCCTCATATACCCCTAGTCCTAGCAAGTTGTCCTACGAAAACGGTGGTTATAGGGTTTTATGGGTGGGCAATTAGGATAAGCAGTGGAATATACTTTATTAACTGCTTTATGCATTTTTCAAATTGTATTTGGAAGTGTTTTTGATTCATATCTGTAGATTTTCCTATTCTGCATTAACGTATTGCCAAAAAAACGATTATAAAATTGCATATTTCTTGAAATCCCCAGGAAATAGAAATGGTGGCTAGGAAGACGTTTACTTCAAACTACCTGAGGTCTAACTTATCCTTCTGGAGTTAGATTAGTATAATCCGCTGTGCGAAGCACCGCACACAGCTTTAATTTAAATATGGACTAAATTACTCTCAGCGGCCGCGGGAAACAACTTCGACTGCATTTTTTTACTTTATACTTACCTTTAAAAATCCCCTTCTCTGTCCATCTTATTTCTTTACCCCCCAGAACCTTGAAATCACCATTTTCGTAGGACAAAATGCTGGGGCTAAAGGTATATATGAAGGGGCTACATAAGCTGCCTTTATCCTTGTTAGGCCCTCCATTATTTTGGACCTTATAATTGGTGCTGATTTTCTTTTGAAGTTTAATGGTTCATTGGATATATAGGACCGTAATTTGCATCAAGACTAGAATGCCTGTTCAATTTCGTTCCATATTCCAACCCTGCAAGAAGAGGAAGTCTGCGCAGCTACCGCTGCCACTGTCGTTTTGCCTACGACTTATCTTGATAATATCTTATCTTATCACATCACCTCAATGAGCATACTCGCCATCAGTCGAAATACCTTCTTGTTAATTTCGTTGAAGTTTTCGCCTTGGATGAACAGTCTCTCGGACGTTACTCTGCAATTCGCCATTCTATTGATACTGGCTCAGTTGAGCCTCTGTGGCAACCACCTCGGCAGATACCACCGTTATTCCAGGAAGAGGTTCAATATATGATTAAGCAGATGCTGGAGGCCCGCGTTATTCGTCCGTCGCATTCATCTTGGGCCTCACTAGTTATACTTGTTACAAAGAAGGACGACAGGTAACGCTTTTGCATACATAACCGCCGCCTTAATGCCCTTCTAGGGACCTCGTATTCTAAGTCATGCTCTCCTCGCACGCTGATGGGGCAGGCAATAGGTCTGGCTCTCGCGTCCACCAGCACGTGCGCACCGGACTGTGTCAAACCTCCGGGCAAGGTCGTGGACATGCGTTCATCCTCTGTCTGTCCTGTCTGGCCAATTACGTTCCAAGACCAGTTCAAAAAGCATCTTATTGCGCGGGTTGCTTACAATCAGACACTCCCGGATCTGGCGACTTCATTGACGGTTGCAGATATCTGGACACGGTGACCTCACCATCGGAATGCGATTCTGGATTTGGCCAACTAATGGCTTGACTACACTCGTCTGGGAGTCAATGAACCATTACTCATATGTGATCGGTAACTAGCGTTCATGCCGGAAAGATAGCAACTCGATTGCCATGGATGGCTAGATTGTATAAGAAAAGATGTCTGTGTAAGCTAGTACTTTGGTCAGTATAAGCGGGAAGGTTGGAGAAGTACAAATAATTGTGAGGAATGTTGCGAAAGAATGGTTTCATTCGATGTTACCTCACTCTTCACTTCCACACCCCACTGCTATCCACATCATTCGGGCCTCCTACGTCAGAATTACGATGAGAAGGGCAGTTAGCCCACATATCAGGATCTCATAGAAACCATGGAACATTCCCTTTATACCTTCTGCACCTTCATAAAGAACTCATATGAGTAAATCAAAGACAAGCCAATGGAATCCCAAATTTCTGAACTGCTTGATGAGGTGTTACTACAAAAACTCGGAGGACGGTATTTCGATACATAGGAAAACAGATGTTGGGCACTCTGCGCTGACGGCACTTTCGTTTTCATCAATCAGGATAGAATTAAACACGGAAAAGAGTTACTGAAATACATTTTTCTCGATTGAGAGGTCACGGTAGAAGAAGTAAGCGTCAGACATCTGTTTCTGGACGTTCGCGTCTGCCGCCAACCAGACGGCAAAATATCGATGCCTGTCTACCGTAAACCGACAAAAAATCACAAATATTGAGGTACAGTAGCAAAGACCGATTGCAAATCTAACGAAGAGTTACAAAACTTCCAACATTCTACGACTTAAAAGTCGTATTGGCGGACAATTTTTTTCAGTCATGCACCTTCGGGCTAAAATGACTAACATTGCAGGTCACATCCACGTTCATTAACGCTATCACCTGCTCCTGTGGAATAAACAACACGATGTCTGGAGAAGAGGGTACGCAAACACATACCAGCCACTAAGTGGACGGGCAAGAGGCATTTCAGGTTCTATACCATAAAGGGATGGCAACACAGATGTGTACACAAAACGCGCAGTTTCCCTGCATGGGCCAGTTATACAGGCGAATAGATGGAGTGGTGATGGACTCACCGATTGGACCATTCCTCGCAAATGTCTTCTCAGGCAAGGTCGAGGAAAATAATCTCAAAAGTACTATAAATGACTTTGAATTCGATGGTCGCTACGTGGATGATATTTTTTGCCTAACAAATAGGGCCACCAATGTCGATAGCCTAGTTTAAACGTTTAACGTTGCTCACACGCAACTAAAAGGAACTTTCGAAACGGAGGCGAACATTAACATAGCTTTCCTAGATGCCCTCTTACACAGGCAAGAGGATGGTTTAATACAACGCTGAATATTAAGGAAGAAAACTTGAGTCGGGCAATCTATTAATTTTCACAGTTTTGTTCCCATTTACCTGAAAAGAATCTTAATCCAGGGATTAGCATCCAGAATACGACGCATCTGGTCTCCTGAGATCCTGGAAGGAGAATTGCTGCAACTATAGAAAACACTCCACTAAAATGCTTTACCCGAAACTTTCATCCTACGGAATATCAAGGAGCATGTCACGAAGGCGTTGGTTGCAACGGCAGAAGAAAAAGATGGAAAGATTTATTCATAAGGCTGCCTTCTCTAGTAGACGCAGCAAGCGAACTGAAAAAGTGACGTCTAATATTAGCAGTTACGAGTGCCTTACCATCGGATTATCTAACGCATATCCTTTACCAACCCTCCCCTTCTACGGATGGGAGTAAAAACTGACTACAGTTACAAGTCCTATCCATAGGCATTTATTCCTTCACCTGCTCCCGTGGAGTGGGATATATTGGCCGAAGAACGTAATTTAGCGTTCATATTTTGCTCTCCTGAATAATTTTGGAGGTTTGCTGACCTTTTGGACAGCTGGGCCGGCTGTCCTTTGTCGAAGCGAATACTGACTGTATCGATCAGCAAATTTAAAAATGCGGCTGCACGTGTTAGTCTTGGGTTGATCGAATTTCCTTCGCCGTTTGGCCCTGCGTGTAAATTTTGGCTTGGCGTGACAAAAGTTGGTGTTCTATTTCGTCTTCTATGGGAGAGGATGTTGTTAACCCTGCTCCATCTTCCGGTGGTTTCTTCACAGGGCCGTCTTCGTCTGCAAATACTTACTTCGGTTTGAACATGTCTTGTACTTTACTTACGGTATGCCGTAGGACTTTGTAGGCCTTGTGCAGGTCTAGATGCTTCTTACCGTTGGGAGGTTTAAATCAACTCTCGTTGAAGGGCACACCCATGTGCAGTTACTCTTGCACTTGCTCCTGTGGAGCAGGATACATTGACCGGACAACGAGGCCTTTAAAAAAAGAGACAGCCTGGTTAAGTTAAGGTGAAACAAGGTCAATCTCGGGCTCTGTTCTCCCATACCTTGTCTATACGAATCGTCAAGTCTATACTAATGAAGCCTTTCGGGTTGTCTGCCAGACTCCAGCGAACATATCAAAGGACCTTCACAGACAGGTAATTGTAACAACCGAAGCAGTGGCTATAAGGCTAGCGAATCCAGTGCTGTGTTGTCAGAAGACGCTGACACGGGCATTCTCCCTTCCGTAGCTGACCCCGACGCCAGATGGTGGTCGCAAATCGTTCCCACACCCTACTGAAACTCCTTCGCTCAGTGCAAATGACAGTAATCATCATACCATGTAACTGACCCCTGCCCAATGCCCACAACCTAATCTAGGTTCTCCCCCTCCCTCCTCTACACGCAGATCTCGCCATCCGGGCGGCGTGAAAACGATTACTAGTAATAAAAGTACAATAATTAACCCCTGTGTAGTTGTACAATTTTCATATTCCTTGCAAATTTTCTGGCATGATGAAGGGTTGCTGCAAGCATATGCTGGTCAAATTGACCTTTCAAATAAGTTTATCCGTAGAAAATAAGTTCACTTGGTAAGTAGAAATACAAATAATAGCAAAGATAAAAACGCAATAACTGACAAACTGTTCTGATTTTAAAAGTGGAATTTACTCTGGATTGTCTACAGGTCAATCTCATGAGACATCTGTTGATATGCCAACTACTTGATATGACCAATTCAATCTATTTTTATACCTGCGGTATAACTTCATTATGTTTTTCACGTAAATATCACTGCTATGGGCCTCAAGGCCGAACACGGAAATAAGAATTCCCTATAAATGTACTTAAACTGGGCTTGCGCATAAATTAATGAAGAGTACATAGTCCTGTATCCTTGAACTAGCATAAACTTCAGATTGCATGCTCATCTTCAGCGTAACCCTAGCCCGAACCCCTACTATCCACGTCAACCCTAACCTAAACCCTAAACGTAACTCAAAATTTCTTTATGTCCAACGGTAAACTGGACAGTGAACCTGATGTTAAATTCAACCCCAAACGTAAATTAAATCCAATTATGTTTGAACTTTGCTGCAATGACACCTTTGCCATGGGCAGTCCCCACTCTCCTGTTCTTTTTAGATCACCAAGTTTGTCCATCCTACCGTTCATTTTCTCCGCATACAAAATAGGTACACCTAACTGAGATTTCGTGCAGCATGTGTAATAACTCATGCAAAGGTAATGCTGAAATTTGACTTGATAATTAAGCCTTTATTTGGTCACGTTATTTTATCCAATGAGTGCATTTCATCCTAAGTAAGACCCTGCCAGCACAGGCGACGGGGGAAAACGGGGGTGAAAATTGTTTATTAGATGAATATATTGAGAAAACGCCTTTTTAGGAATCAGTTACTTATTAATAACTTTATTCTTTAACATACTTATCAATTTGGAGGCGTAAGCATGAGAAAAGGTGGTGTTTCGCATCAAAAACGTATTTCTGACTGGTGGATGACGGCTTGAAATCCCAACTCGATGAACAAATGACGGGGATTTCAACCCGTTACCCGCCACCCGGAAAAGCGTTTGCGATGCGAAACGCCACCTTTTCTCATTCTTATGCCTCCAAAAAATAATTTGCAGATAAGAAGGTGATTTCTAAAACATGCCATTCAATTTTGTACGTGTGCGGAACTTGGGTGTTATCACAACACTTTTGTATTTCCTAACAAACAATTATCACTTTGATATTTCTTTTAATTAAACAAATTTGCCTAAGCTTGTTCATTATTGTTTCGCAGTTTTTGAACATGCGTTAATGCCGATTTGCGATTGATCATAAATCCTTCGCCGTACTACATAACAATATTCCTACCAAATTGGATGAGATGCAGACTTGCTGGAATGTATGAAGGCTAGACTGTGTCCACATCGTCAATGCTCACAAGGGCGTTAACATCGCACGCCACTGCGAGCTGGCGACCTTCCGTCAAGGTCATCGAGGTTCGCCTCCTACTGCCATGCAGCCCTCAGTTATCTGTTAAACACGCGCGTGTACGTGGTGTATTAAATGTTCCACTGAGCACGGAGAAGCGGGTCTTAGTCACGCAGATAGTGCTACCTCAAGTCATCAGAATTTGAGGTGCTATAGATAAAATAATACAGGCAATGTTTGAAGGTTTGTTTTCTAAACTTGCATCAGCATCATTCATACAAAATTCGAAATCTGAGCTGAACAGAACTTTTAAGACTTTGAAATCTTCAGTAGGGAAGGCAGCGAACTAAATCTCGGGAACTAAAGGAGATAAGCCGCAGGTTGAAGTTGTAGACACCCAGTTAGTACTGTCCACATATTCCACAGTTGCTGTGCACGGAAGCGACTATCATTAAGGGAACAGTCCCGCATTCACTGGCGTATACCAGCGGCATGAAGACATGATGCATGACCCGGAGTTTCCATCCTCTAAGTATGGGTACACGAGACATGTACTCGAAACGTCAGATACAAAATGAACCTCTCCAAATGAAAGGTCTTTCTTTTTCTGACTGACAACTTATGAATCGGATTTTCACTACTAATCCTGGAGAACAAATAATTTCGAGAGAACTGCAGCTTAATTTCACAGATGACTTGTATTATTTTTAATAGGAATACGAACTTCCTGGAAAAACAACTTCAATCTATTTTGTACCTTTTGTCAAATTACGTAACGATAAATCTCTCGAGCAATTCTATTTGATCTTAAGTATGGGTGGCTATCTTAGCTATACGTAAGCAAAGCAAAACGCAGCATGGCACATAAAGTTGTGTATTACGTGCTGGAACGAAGCCGTGTTTTATGTCAGCTTTACGTAATAGATAACAATTCTATTATTAGAAAACGAATAAGAACGCTTTAGCGCGAAATTCTGCTCTTCTAGGGAAAAGAGCAGCAGGATTATCCTTCACTGTTACCAGGTCAATAGCACTTATTTGAATACGGAGGATGACTCATATTTCCCTCACGTTAGCTCACATTTATAGTTCGTATTTTTGGCCGCGCTCTTAATAGATGGCTCTGAACCAGTTCGCTTTGGGGAGTTGACTCATACACGCCTGCGTCTTCGCCTCCCTGATAACTACCACTAACCGCTGCCACTTTATTTCTCCCAAATATTTCAGTCAACATTAATCTGCTACCTGAGATGACTCCATGCATCGTCTGTAAAATATTCACACCAGTATTATTTTACTAAAGGCTTACGAAGTAAATAAAGACGTGAAAATCCACCAAATATTTTAAGATTACAACGACAAGAAAAATCGGAAACAAACCAAGGCTAACTTTTTGGTGGGTAGCGTAGAGATGGGACACCAGAATAAGCCCTTCCAGTAGGTTGCTGCATTTTGTTAAGCAAAAGAGGCGGGAACTCTCGTGACGCAGCTATGTTATCTTTTAAGTATTTATCAAGCTTTCTTTCAGTCCTTTCAACCTCCACAGGTGGCACTGCTACATTAATCTTTGGGAAACTTATAATTTAAGCCGCCCCGTCCTCACCCAACGACGGCTATTTCTTCATTGGTCGAAACCGCAGATTTATTTCGCAAATGCAGAAATGCGGACTGCTTGGGGTGTATGGTTCAAAGCATTGCTATAACTGTTGTTAATGTTTACAATGTTTAATCGGTAAGGATGACTTGGGTGGTCCCCAAAACGGAAATAGTGAATAAGAATGCGCCACGCAAGTACTCAAGTTGGCTCTGTAAATAAGTCCAGGAATGTTTCGTACTGCTGTGCCCTTCTCTTCTTAACATTAACCTAAACATAAAACGTAGATGAAGGGTTCAACTCAACCGTTACTTTCATCTAAAACTCATAAAAAGGGTCGACGATAAGTCTTAACGTTTACAAAACTTGTCTGGAATTTGCTTCAACAGCACCTCTGCCATGGACGTGATGGCCATGACTTTTTGTATGAACTGGAAAACACGCATCCCAAGAAATTAGTATTTGAAGAACAAAGATGTTCTTTGGAGCATAACGCTAACTTTAATCAGTTAATTTTGGAGTCTGGCTCCCCAGCTCGTTCTCGGACAAACAGAAAATGTGACTATGTATTGCCTTGACACAAGACACACCCTTGCATGGGACAAAACACGCATCGTTTGAGTTTGCCCCTACTAAAGGGCCGAGAATTTCTTGAAGCCATGCCCTCCGACGATGCATGCATCAACCGACACATACATTTAGATGGTATCCATTACAGCTCAAAGAACTCTGGAAAAGACAAAGGCCACACAACACAGACTGACTAAGGCCACAACTACCAATCAAGTCTCACACCGTATAACTATTGATTTTTTCCTCACGTTTGAACTGTATTTGTTCATTGCACATTTTTTTAGTCCGAAGATGAGCTGAGGAAACAGACTCGAAAATTCACTGATTCGAGTTAGCTTTATATCCCAAAGAACGTCAAAATACTTTCTTGTTTACGGGGTCACTAAGGATCGTCTTACCACTTAGACGTCGTAGCCCATAGATGTTCACTAAAAATCGTCAAGCATTAAAAGCGAAGCGAAAACAACCTCACATTTTTATTACATATTCCTATAATCTACTTATAAGATGAGCAAATGCGTATGTAGGCACCGACTGCACACGCCGCGGCGCATTTAATTCAATTTCCTCAATGTTATCGATTTGCACTCTTCTTGGCTTGTAGCACTCGACCATCTGGGAAAAAGAGCCACCTGCACTTAATGCAATCGATTTTGCTTTACTTATCAAGCGGATTCGATTTTATCTTGTCACGTGCGCAGGAGGTCACGTGGTTGGGTCTGCATCCGCTCTGGCAATATCGCACATACGGCGCAGGCAATAACGAGGCTTAGTGAGACATATACCTTTGCCCCAATGCACTGTGACTTGATGTGTCCCCAACTGAAGAGTTAGGACAATTTATGAAAGATATATTGCTAAATTACGCTTCAGCTGGATAGTATTACACATACACGGACAGAATAATATTCGATATGTGACTTTCTCACTAAATAAAGAGGTTTATTGGTAACTAGCCTTAGTTGCCTCGGGTCAAATATTTTCCCGTAAAGGTGACACATGGATAATAAAAACACCATCGGATTAATGTGAGGTTGGCGCATTCGTTCATCTTCTTCTAAATTCTTCAAATCAATGTGTGAGGAGGTTAGACTTATGCATTGGGATTTGAAATATCGGTCGACATAATGAGATACAAACTACACTACATTCGCTCACAAGCCCTCCGCTGAGAGAGCAGAATGCCGAGGGTATTTCGTGAAATATCGGATAACTTATGAGGAACAACCGCGACAGTGTGAGCTGGCTGCAACTCATTTCCCCTCCATTTACTTTAAGGGCTTAGTTAGGTCATTGCATGCGAGCTGAAACAGAATTAGGAGACGGCAACATGTACGCTTATTATTAATTTCTGAAAGCCCTCTACGTGATATATATTATTCTTGTTTACCCCTCACATCTTTTTTGCCCATATACTCATCTGACCAGATCAACTATGGTTAACAAGACTGTTTTAAAATCTAAAACATAAGGGACTCGAGAGTGACTGGTCTGTAAGTGATTAAGTACCTCAGAAGAAGACGACCCGATCGGTGGGACAATACTTTCATCCGCCTGACGTTTCGATATCCGTCGTGGATTCGTCATCAGATACATAGTCAGAGACAAAGAGCAGACAGGGTCCCTATCTGCGATTAAGTAACTACTAAACACCTGCTATGGGCGCGAAGGAGGGCAATTTATAGGCAACGGGTCCGCGCTGAAGAGACAACCTATGTACACGTCTACGCACACAGTCCCCTTTGTTGTCTTTTCTCGGTTTTGTCGGCGGCATGCGTCTAAACTGCCTGGCCAAAGTTGTCCACGTCCGAGCGATCTGGTCATTTTCCCAAGCACTGCCTCGATTTTTGTGTGTACCGCAAGAGTAATGGGTCGCTAACGAATATGAAACATCACACAAACTAAATCACCCGCCTAGTCTACTCTGAATAAAAACCTAGTTTATTTCCACCCCCTTGCGTCCCCCAGATGCTGGAAACCGCATACCCTTCCGAGGCTTTAAAATAAAAATGGGAAGGCAGATTTAAATGCAGGTTATTTATTGTTGACTGGAAGGCAACATCAGAAACGCTGAAATTCACAAGCGAATGATCCCAGCTCCTTCGATGCTGCTGAAAGTTTCCAGTGGGTTCTTCAAGGACCAGACCCAAGACTTGGGGTCATCAGGTGCAATAAGGGTCTCCACAGTGTTGTCAGGTTCTTCATCTTCGCCTACAAATTTTGTAAAAAAAAGATTTAATTAAGATCTGTTTTAAAAATAGAATGCAAAAGAGTAGAGACCAAGTTTAAGCTATCTACAACATGTCGGACAAAAGTAATACTGCAAGGTGATTGTGCAAATGAAAAGAAAGACTGCCAAAGTACTTACAACTGGTGTTAAATTAATTTAATAAACAAAACTCCATAGGATAAAGTGGATAAAGAGCACGGCAGGGCATGAGACAGAAAGGCGTCCTTACTGCCGAGGGCGAACACTGTGTCGTTGGTCGAGGTGATCAGAGTGAACCAAGCCCGCGACTTCTGCATGCCCGCCACTTCTGTCCACTGGCCCCGCGGGTGGTTGGCGTCAGGCAGGGAAAAGAGCTCGACAACGTTCAAGCGATTTCCGTTGGCACCGCTTCCCCCGGCGACAAGGATGCCTCCACGCAGAGCAGTGGCTGCCAGCCCGTAGCGTGCAGTCAGCATGGGCGCTGCTGGTTGCCAAAAGTCGGCGCTGCTGGCTGTCCTCGTCCTCTCGCACCAGTCCGCCCCAAACTGGCAGTACTCCACAGAGCGAAGGAACTTGGAGGAGTCATTCCGGCCGCCAAAAACAAAGATGCGACTGTCGCCGGGCACAGAGGCGGCAGCTGGACAGTTCCTCTTCTCCCGCAGGTTGGGCAGCCTGTGCCAGCTGGTTGAGGTGGGTGGGCGTGCGAGAAAGGAAGGAAGGCAGAGGGTTGAGTGCCCAAAAAGAGAGACAAGGAACACACACAAAACGAAAAAGCAGAACAAGTAAGCGAATGGGACGACGCCCCACACCACACGATGGCTACTGTCTGTTCTCACCTGTCCGCCCTAACGTCATACACCTGACTGGCGGAAAGGGCACGCCATCCACCGAAAACGCCAATCACCGTCTCCTCTCCGCCCGCGGCCGCAAACCTCACGGCTGCGGTGGCGTGCCCCAGGCAGCGTCCAACGGCGAGGCTCGCGCGCTCACGCCAGCACCGTTCTCTCACGAGAAACTCTTGGACGCGCTTGTAGGGGGGAGGGTCTCCTCCAATTACAAAGATGCTGTCTGTTGAGTGGAGAGAGAGAAAAAGAAAAACAAACCTAGAAAACTGCGAGCGGAGAAGAAGCCAGTCATGAAAATCAACCAACAAATGGCAAAAAAGTTTAAAGGACAAAAAAGAGAGGCGTTAAGTCAACAGCATGAAGCCCTACATAAACAATGGGTGCTAATTCGCACAGAATTTTCCGAGGGAAAATATCAATCACGCCAAGGGTAGACAACACAGCAAGGCCACGCAATTTCTATCCTAGGCATTCTGAGATGACACTCCGTGTACTGCCTGTGTGTTTTGTTAATTCTGCAAAAAGAGGCATAAACTAGGCAGCTTTGTTGAAAAAGTGTGCAAAACTGGCAGGCAACTCACTGTCCACAGCGATGTATTTGGCGTGCCTTCGATTTTCCACATCGGCCATCCGTTCCACCATTTGAAGGTCTGAATCAAAGGTAAAGACGGACAGACGCTGCTGCTGGTCCTGGTTTTTCTCCTCTCCAATGACCACTAGGAGAGTCTGCGCCGGAGCGAGCTTCATGGCCAGTCTTCTGTTTGTGTTGAAGGGACAGGGAGGCTTGTCTTCCTCGTCAAACCGGATCCACTGCTCAATTCGCGCCATCAGCTGACTTTCATAAATAAACAACAACAGGATTAAAGAAGAGGGGGAGGGTTAAAACAGACAGACAACAAAAGGCCTGGAAGGGCCTATACTTACGTGCATTCAAAACTCCTCTTGAAAATGTCCTCAACCTCCACTATGTGACTGCGAAATTGCACAGATGTCTGGAGCCATCTGACCTCTTTTAGCATTGCGGGCGCATTCACTTTGAGTCTTTCATTCAGGTCCTCTGAACCCGGACCCACCCAAGAGGAGATGGCCTGAAACACCTCCTCCTCCGAGTCAACCTGCAAGTTATCATCTCGCAGCAGAGTTAACATTGTCTCCGCCGGCAGACAAGGGAAGAGGTCACTACGAACAATGGCCTTGAATTGCGTTCGCATCATATGGATACAATTATCCATCAGCGATCCAATATGCAAGGAGCTCGCAAAGCCCCATGTTGTTGCCAAATTTTCTAAAGTGATGCTTTTGAGAGCAGACGGTAAGACAGGAAGGAAATGCGCAAATATTTACCGGCTGGTCATAAACTGGACCCCCCAGTTCTCTAGGTTGGAGAGGTCCATCATTCTTGCTAGGGCCACCATGCACTCAGCATTGGCCTCCGTAATCTCCACCCGCCCTGTGTAGACATAATCCATAAATGCAGAGGCGGCACTAGAAGGTGCGCGTAAGCAGTAAACGAAATAACGGGAATGTTACCTAAGAGAAATTCTCGGCAACCGAAGGACCGAATTCTCTTCTGTGAGTTTACCGCCAAGTTTTGCTCGCAAGGAGGGAACGCGAGCAGCCAGTATAATGCAGTGAACATACAGCCGTCCACCGTCCTTCACCTAAAACATCGAATAGTGTAAAGGGCGACAACAACCTCTATTGTAAGCTCCTTAATCTCCTCAGCAAGACGAATTTCGTTAAGGAGAGGGCAGCTACGGGCCAGTGGAACTTCATCCTCAAACACTTGTGCTTGTGAGAGAGCCATGTGAAGCGAACAAGGAGTGCAGTAGCGACAGAATGTCGTGACTGCACTAACGGTTGACTATAAGGAGGCCAGCAACCGCCTACTGGCATTCACGGCTGACCTCCGGGGTTCTGATTGGTCGAGTAGGCAGATCAGGAGCCAATTGAGTGGCGGTAAGCACAAGCCAATGGTTAAGCTGACGTCCGCTAGTTTTCATTG
This sequence comes from Ligula intestinalis, assembly GCA_036362985.1. Lineage (NCBI taxonomy): Eukaryota > Metazoa > Platyhelminthes > Cestoda > Diphyllobothriidea > Diphyllobothriidae > Ligula > Ligula intestinalis. The sequence continues at coordinate 13,889 of JAYGXS010000244.1, forward strand.
GTGAAAGCCTAGCTGGTGACAAGCGGAAGATGGTCAGGTCAGGTCAGGTTTTATTGAGGGAAATATAGGTAAATACCTTTGAACTCCCTATTGGTACAGTTTTTCAATGCATTTGATCTGTAGAACATTTCAGATCAGTGGCATTGCCAAAAATTTGAGGGCCGACAGTGAAAAAACTCCTTAGGCATTGTTCAGAAGTCTAGGGGTTTGAATGCCATTTGAGAGATTTAAGGAGAAAAACTGTCGCCTGGGGTAGGGGGGGGGTGCAGAGTATATTCGAAGCGGATGGCCTGTGCTAAGAGTGTTTGAAGCATGTCAGGGAGAGTCCATCATGATTTTCGCCATAATACCAAGGGTCCCACGAAGAGAAGGTTGCGGAGGTCACGCGAACCTCATCGAGTGTCGGCGATGCGCCCATCCTGCACCCTTGTTGGTTTAACGAGTCTGCCTGCTAATTGACAGAAGAAATATAATCGGTAGTTTTCTAAACAAACATATTACTGAAAATTAGCGAGTAGTATGTTTTTTTTATGATGTATTATTCCACAATTTGCATTTGGCAACTGGCAGTTTATTTTCGGGGGCTCAGTGGCTATTTGTTCTAACGTTATAGTGTCCTAAACATGCCTACAGATGCGTCTGACGTGTGCTCAGATGGCGACATAACAATGTCCGCGGGCAGAGCATTCCAGGCCTGAATTGGGAAAAGTTTTACAAATCCGCGTAGCCTCGGATCACAACGTTTGGTGGACTCGAAGCTTGCAATCCTTGTTAGTTCTTAACTAACATATTACTGAAAATCAGTGAGTAATATGTTTATATACATATATATAGAATTTCATTCTCGCCATATCCAATTTTAGTGGGCATTTCGGGTATGAAAATCTAAATTTCGCTTGAATGCATCCACAGATGGGGACATAACAATTTCCTCGGGGAGTGCATTCCAAGCTTCAACTACTCTATTACCAAAGAAGAACTTGCGTGTGTCTAGTCTGGCCCCTGTTATGCGTAGTTTGAAGAGATGCCCTCTTAAGTTGGTCGTTGTTGCTAACTCGAAGAAGTCGCCAGGTAGAAGACAGCAGTCCTGCCCGCGCATTATACGAAATGCTTGTATCAGATCACCACGTAGCTGTCTGTAACTTAACGGAAATAGATCGAGATTAGCTAAACGTCTTTCGTAGGGTAAAAAGCTCTGACCGGTAACCAGTTTGGTCGCGCGCCTTTGGACCTTTTCGAGGGAATTTAGGTCTTTCGCGGTCCAGGGTTTCCATGCTTGCATTGCGAACTCCAACTTCGGCCGCACAAATGTTCCAAAGACCTTAGCAAAGCAGTCTTTATCGAAGGCACAGAAAGCCCTTTCGACAAGATAGAGGACGGACATCGCAGACTTGGCTACTTTTGCGCAGTGCAGCGAGGGCTTAAGAGACGTAGAGATCCATACTCCCAAATCTTTCTGCGCGTCGACTTCTTGCAGTTGGATGCCATTTAGGCTGTAAACCATGGGGTTCTGAGAGCTGGGTCGGCCAACTCGTAGGACACTGCATTTGTTCTCGTTAAACGGCAAAAGCCAGTCTTGAGACCAAGTTTGAAGACGATTTAGGTTTAGCTGCAAATGTTCTTCGTCAGCTGAATTTCTGATGACGTTCCAAATCGTAATGTCATCAGCAAACATAGCCACATCGCAGTCCAGTTCACGGACGGAGTCATTGACGTATATAATGAACAGTATAGGGCCAAGGACAGAGCCTTGGGGGACACCGCTCTCGACTGCAACGTCTGCCGACTGCTGGTCACCAATATGGACAGTTTGAGAGCGACCAAGTAAGAAGCTTTGAATCCACTTCAGCAGATTTCCTCGAACACCTATTTGGCTGAGTTTGTGCAGAAGTCGTTGATGTGGGACGCTGTCAAAAGCCTTCTTGAAGTCGATGTAGATTACATGAAGCGGATTTCCTCCATCAACTGCCCGAGTCCAGCGTTCCAAACAATGGAGCAGGTTCGTCACGCAGGACCTGCCTCTGCGGAACCCATGTTGCGCATCGGATAGAAGGTTATGCTGCTCTAAGAAACGCATCAGCTCTCGTTTTACTCCTTTTTCCATAATCTTGCAACAGATCGAAGTGAGGCTGATTGGTCGATAACTGTTTGCAGCAACCTTTCTGCCGCCTTTATACAACGGTGTGATCCGTGCGGATTTCCAATCGGCGGGTAAACAACCTGCGTTAAACGAGGTACTGAAAAGCATAGAAAGCGGTTTGGCTAGCTCCCCAGCAAGTTCTCTCAGTAATTTAGGCGGGATGTCATCGGGACCGGATGATTTCGATTTGTTTAGTGCCATTAACTCCTGAAGAACGGTTGCTTCGGCGAAGGCCACATTTTCAATCTTTGGACCGTCATCTAAGCCATAGTTTGGAGGAATGAATCCAATTTCAGTCGTAAAGTTCGATTTGAAAAATTGTGAAAGATGCTCAGCTTTTGCTCCATCCTCACTCATTTCTGTTCCGTCGCTTGCCTTCAGAAGGGGAACTGGGTCCCGGTTTCGTGTGGTCTTTCTATAGTAGCAATTAAATAGCTTCGGATTTTTAACTGCCCGGTTTAGTAAAGGTTTTTCAAAGTCTTTGTACGCTTTGAAAATAAGTCGCTTCACGAGGTTCCTCTGCGTTTTGTATGCATTTAGGGATACCGGATTTCTATCTGCTCTATACTTTCTAAACAATCTCCCCTTTTTATTTATCTCCTTCTTCAGCGCTTGAGTCAGCAACTGAGGTTTGTTGTTTAGCTTCTTCCGTGTAATCGGACAGTGGTTTCTCAGGACAGTATGCAATAACTCACTGAACGATCCCCAATCATCAGCTATATTGCCAGAAAAAACCAATTCCAAATTTATTTTGTTTATTTCGGCCTTCATTTTATCAAAGTCACCACGCCAAATATTCTTTCAAACCTTGGTGGGTTGTTCGGGTACCGAAAATATAGAATAGTCCCAATTTAGTATGATGTGATCACTTTTACCTAGAGGAGGTAGAGATTGCACCTCGTCGATGCTGTCCAGCGATTTCGTAAGTACCAGGTCTAGGCAGTTTGATTGCTGCCCCTCACGCACCCTGGTGGGAAATAGAACATGTTGACTGGGAGATGCATTAAGTGTCATAGCTAGTAAACGCCAGTCGAATGCTTGCTCTGGGCCTCGTGCGTATGATGAACCCCAATCGATAAGCGGGGCATTGAAGTCTCCCATAATCAAGACATCGGGCCGAGCAGCTAATCTCGCTAACTCTTCTAGTAGACCAGTGTCAGCCTCATGATCATATCTAGGCGGACGGTACACGGTCAGAACTTCCAGGCTGGGTGATTCCGGTACCTTTATAGTAAGCCAGATGGCCTCGGTGCTGCAATGAAACCGCTCTGTTTTTTCCGAGACTAGCAGTCCATGTTTGACGTAAGTTATAATTCCTCCTCCTTGGCGCCCTCTTCTATCTCTCCGGAACAGATTAAAGCCAGGTAGTGCCACTTCGCGGTCATCCACGTTTTCAGACAGCCAGGTTTCTGTCAGAGAGATAATGTCGGGAGAAAGGTCATATATCTGCACTTTTAGTTCATCTAACTTGGACAACAGACTCTGTGCGTTGGTGTAGAAGAATTTAAGTGACATATTTTTGACGAATTTTGTCTCGGTGGAATTTGAACTTTGCTTGACATCGGCTGTGTAAGCCACGCTCAGGCCATTGTTCGAAGTATTATCGGTTGGTTCAAGAACCTTATATTCCTGTGAATTATCTTCCCGTTCGAGATTACCAGGCTGGTCTCGCCATTTTTTCTTCTCGAAAGTAATTCTGCCACAAGTTCCCGACGTTTGAGCCGTTCCGCTAGAGAGTACTCCGGCTGAAAAAAAACTTCTTTGTGTGACTGGCGAAGGCTGGTCTTTTTTGATAAGATCAGTTTAACGTGTTCGGTATTTTGCATCACAATTTTTAGAGGTCGTGGTCGCGGTGTACCTGTGGCCTCGTCAGTTTTTTTTCCGATCCGAAACGATTTCATAACTGGAAATTCTAAACCTGGCTCGAACAGATCGTTTAGAACACGGTTGAAGGATGCCATGTCCTCCGCGTTATGGTCTGAACTGACTGAAGTACATTCTTCTAGGCCCTGGACAATAATACAGTGCTGTCGTCCCTGTGGGTGTTGGAAAACTTTTTCTACAGTTTTTGTCATATTGGCCTCTGTGTGACTCGAGCTCGGGATGGCCGATGTAGATGGTTCCCCAGCATGGGCCTCATTTCTGTTGCTATGTGTATTCGGGAAGCCAAACCCTTCGTTGTTGCATGTCATTTCGGTGTTGGACACGGTCTCTAAGTTGGCCTCAGAATCCGTGTCTGCGATCTGGGAGCTTGGGCTGGCAGTGGGCCTCGAGCTCGGACTGGCTGGAGTCAATATTTCGCCAGTATTGACTTTGCTGTTTTCGCTAGGGGTGCTCGCGAGGTCAGGCACGGCAGCTTTAGGCACCTTCACGCTGGGTGTTGGCACAGTCTTGCAATTTTTTTTGAGAGCCTTAGGTTTTGGTGGTGGCCCAGCCGTCCCTTTGTTGTCCACAGCGGGGGTGTTCGAATTTGCCTCCACTGTGGCTGCATGGTCAACTATGGGGGGCTGTACACGCGTAGGTTTCTGAGGTGTTCTACACGTAAGCTCGGCAGCTGTCAGGTTTTCTGTTGACACGTGGGTCTGCTGGATAAAAGCTCTCATGCCCTTCATTTCTTCTTCGAGTTTTTCCTTTGAAACGAGGGTCTGCAACATAAACTCCTGCATACTTTTTACCACGTCGACAAGTTTATCAAACTTAGAGGCTAGCACATCATATCCGTCGCAATAGTCTACTACTTGCTTCGGTCGCACCCAATTTGTAAGACTTTTGGATCTTATCTCACACCGTGCGTCAGTGGCGTAATGGTTAGAGACGTGGCTTCGTGAAGAAGCGGTTTCGAGTTCGAGCCCACCTCGCGTCAAATTTTGCATCTGGCTTCTGGTCTGCATAACTGCGTACACAATTGTATTTTCAACACAACAGGATAAGATATGCAGTTTTTGTCTTATATACGAGATAGAAAGCCTAAGGCTACGCTTTGCTGATACAATAATTGTGGTTTGAATTTAAGCAGCAGAGCTTTGACTGACTACTAGGTAACTGTCTCAACTTGTAAACTTAGGTCAGGGTTGATAAACAGGCGTGCAACCGAGCTAGTTTAGTTTCTAAGTATGCAGTAGGTAAGTTTAATACTGGTATCAACAAATGTGATTTAATATAATGGAGCGACTCAGCCTTTGTCGTTTTCTCCGTGGATACTCCTCAGAAATCCTAACGAGATTGATTTGGACAGGTAGACTGTGTAATCCAAGCCAATAATTCCAGCAGGATGCTCGATTTGGAGAAATTTCCTGGTCGAACAGTGACAGTATGGCAGGGAATTGAACGAAGGATCGTTGCAAAACAGTGTGTTTTTTGATCCAATTTTTTGTCTTTCGACAATTTATTTCAGTGTAAAACTTGAATTTATTTCGCCTTCGTGTTGCTCGAAAATGCAAACCGCGCGGGTTCAGTTCAGTTCAGTTGTATGTTCCAACTCGATGGAAAAAAGGGTGTTTGGGAACATTGAATTATGGGCATTATGTTCGGGTGCCATGTCTGCAGATAAACAAAGTTGGTGAAAACCACATGGTTATCGTGTGGGCAGAGCCTGCTTGGAACGCAGAAATTTACTCCAGCAGATCGGCTTTATTTAAAAAGTTGATCCTTTCAGCGTTAATTAATAAACGAGATACTTTAGGGACATAATACATCAAGCGTCATGTACATGATCAAAACTTAATGACATACGGAAAATTGCAGTCCAGACAAGTCAGCCTTTATCCTGAGGTTAATTTTCGACCACGAAAGCACATATCAATTTAGACATATCAGTAGATGAAGTAAACAGACAGGGTAGTGTGTAAATTGAATTTTTGGTTCATTGAGAATTAGATTAGTAATAATGATGTTTATTTGTAAATCACATCTTCGGCGCCGTCAAAAACCTCGGAAGGCAATAAAAATCCTAACCGAAGTCCCTTCTTTTGCGGTAACTATTGGCTTTGATTTGGTCTTTTGCTTGGTCAAAAGTGTGCGAAATAAGGAGTTTGTTTCAAGTGACGAACAACGAAGATGGGGGAGAGAACCACAACAATGTTGGAGGGCAGCTCGGATACCAACTGAGTGGAAGTGCAATAAAGGCCACATTCGGAAGTAGCCAATACAGCCTGACTCTCAGTTCGCTAGCTAGTCATCCACTCCACACAAACACTGGCCTGACCACGCGTTAGCACGCCAGTTGGCAGTCATTTAAGTTACGACATTCAGTGTACTCCCATAGCTTCAAGAGTGTCAGATTGCTTAATGTGCAAAAAAAACTGAACTGTTGACCGCATGCTCTTCCCCACTTCCGGCACTAAACCAAACGTTAGTGTACAGAATGCACGAGCTAAGAACCTGGAGGGACATATTTCTAGGAGAATAATTCAAACGCCATCCTTTAGCGGTTTGCTATGTTTAACAAGTAAAAAGTACAAGGTTTCCCAGAAGGAACTGACCCATTTGATTTGCCAAAAAAACCAAAACTATTAACGCTAGGATATTCAAACTTGTTTTTTCGAAAAAACCTTTTTTTGCTTTAATAGAACAAGGTTTTGAATATAATGTCATTTAAATGATGGCCATGGTTGTTTTCACAACTTAAGGTTCATTTCTATGTTGTTTACATAACACTCCTTAGTGTATCAGGCGATAGTTGTCTTATTCCAGAACAAATGTTGTTTTTAAGTTCGTGCAGATTTGTTGGATTTGTTACATAAACCCTTGATTTCAGGCAGCCCCATGAGAAGAAATCGCATGGGGTCAAATCTGGAGATCGAGGGGGCCAAGGAATGTTACCAAATCGTGAAATCAAATGATTTGGAAAGCACTCATTTAACAATGTCATCGTTTCTCTTTCTCTATGGGCCGCGGCTCTATCCTGCTGAAACCAAGTATTACGTAGGCCATGTCTCTCAATTTCAGGAATAAGAAATTCGCTAATCATAGTTCGGTATCTTTCACCATTAACTGTTACTGTTGCGCCATCGGTATTTTCAAAAAAGTATGGGCCAATCACATTGAACGCAGTTATTCCGCACCACACCGTCACATGAAGAGAATGCAGCGGCCTTTCTTGAATTTCTCTTGGATTCTCATCGCACCAAATTCTAGAATTATGTCTATTTACATGGCCAGACAAGTGGAAGTTAGCTTCGTCAGAGAAGATAATGGTTTCGATGAAAAAGGCATCCTCACACAAACGAATAAAAGATTTGCAATAATTAACACGACTGTGATAATCATTAGACAATAACTGTTGGGTTAAGTTAAATTTTTAAGGATATAACTTCAAGTCTTTTTTAACAACGCGGTGTACTGTCGATCGGGGATGGATAATTGATTTGAACGTTTTCTGATGCAGGCTTTAGGATTATCTGTAGCACTTGCAGAAACTCGCTCGATTACAGCTTCAGTAAGAGTTAATTTAAACTTCCAGATTGTTGCTTATCATTAACATTTCCAGTGTCCGTAAATTTTCGATACAGCAATTTAATTGTGTTCTTCGAAGGACTGGTTGTTGTTCTGAAATAATTTCTCTAATCACGATGCACTTTTGTTGTTGATATTTTCCGTGCATAGATTTGCAAAATTCTTATTCTTTCTTCTTTGCTGTATGGAGACATGATGAAAATTAAGGGCTTGAAATGAAGCAAAAAGCAAATTTCGCGCCATTTCGTAAATAGGATACCAAGTATCCTATTGTGCCATAAAAAGGGTGTTCTTTCGAATTAAACAAATTTCAATATCTTAGCGTTAATAGTTTTCGTTTTATTAGCAAACTAAAAGGGTGAGTTACTTCTGGGACACCCTGTAGCTGGATGGCTGAAAAAAGAACGTGGATGATAATTAAGAATTTAGATGGGAGAGGATACATGGCAGCTGCTTTCTAAGTCATCAATTCACACCATAATTTTAGTTCTCATAAATATCTGTTAAAATTAATTTCGGGCAGGAGTTTCCTTGCAAGCGCACGAATGTTTTTATCCATATTTACAGGTCTACTCCCGAGCTTCCCGCAAGACTAAAACTTGGGGCTTCTTAAACACGATATCACTATCCTACCCTTACCATAAACCTTACACTAACCCTTACCCTAAACTAACATTGATCCTTATCCTGACCGCTACCCTAAGGCTAACCCTAACAGAAATTCATTGAGTAGGCATGTAAATATAAATAAGAACGTTTGTGCGCTACCAAGGAAACGCCTGCCTCCTACGTAACAGTGTCCTGCAGAGGCAGAATATAAGCAAAAACTTGTCTGGGCTACAGTCACTACCCGCGTTGCCAGTTTTGTAAATAAATACACGAGTTTGCACAACCTCTGGCCAGGCTAGGTGTTTTTTAGGTCAAAAGGGATCTGAAACCTCTTCGGGTAAATAAATTATTATCACTTCATAGAACATATCACTTTGCATTGCCTTCGCTTTCACTGTGCTAAACTTGCACGCAAATTGGCGAACAACTATGGCGTGATTATAGTGACAGTGTATCCGACTTCAACGTGAGTCAATTTAGATGAAATCAAGCTGCTGTCGTTTTGGTATTTTTTGAAGTGAACGAAACACGCGAATCGACAGTTTTGACGCAAGCAGATTTGCTACCCTCCATCATGGTGTTGCGTGATTCCTGCTGGAAAGAGATTCTTTCATAAACACGGGCCCTATGAATTAACGGTCCACAGTTATTCTCTGCGTGGGTGCTATTTGGTCACTTGTCTGCGTAGTAGCACCAAAAATTCAATTAGCATAGGTCGTTTGACGATGTCTAATACTGGAGAAAAAGTAAAATGCTTCTTCTTCAGACTCTGTATAATCAACATTCGTGATAAAATAATCAAATTAAATTTGTTAAAAAACTTAGAGTGTGGAACCTTGTCTTCAATGTACCATTGTAACCTGAACTTATTTTAATTAAGCCTTTGGAGGTCTTTCATCTGATCCAGTTGGAGCTGTCTTACAAAACACCTTTGGGTTGCAAACGATTGGGAGACCAGAGAGCATTGCCAGTGGCATCTTTCCTGAGGCAGGCATTATGCACCTAGGGTAAAAATTAAGGGAAGAAGGTCAACATCTAACCATTTTAGAGTTGCCGTTGCGCTAAACTTGCAAGCGTCTTAGCGTAGTTATATTCGTTTAACGTTGCATTGATCGGGAACTTGTAACGATTTAAACCTTTGAAATTCACAGCCTCCAATTTAACACGGAAAATTTCAATTTCTAGATTTTAGTTTTGTTAACATGCTGCAACCGAAGCACATCTTAAAGACCTGCAAAATGGAGTTGTTTCTGTCAAAGAAAGTCAAACATCACTGAATCGAAAAACAAGGTTTTTGGTAAAAACAGTTCGGAAAACATGATAAAATTGACATTTAGCGTCAGATTTTGAACATTTCAATTTATTGGAAGGTTTTGTCTGGGTTTTTTATTGCCGCTTTTAAACAGTGAGGAGTGCAGACCGATAAGCAGAAAAACGTAAGTTCTCTGTTCTCAAAAGCGGATAATCTTCCAAAAATTCGATTAGTCCAATGTCAACTATTTCGGGTAAGCACTTAAACTTCTGGCATTTACTACTTAAAAAAACAGAGCTAACCAATCTCTTCGATATATTAGCATGATATTGAATTCCATTACCAGGATTCTAACTTTCGTTCATAACTCGTTCTCAGATATAATTTCTTAACAAATTGTTTCAAGGGGTAAAATATCGTTCTTTTCTGCCGCTGCGAATTTTAATTTGTCAAGCATTCTCTTCAAGCGAACCTGCTTTACCGAGGAAGTCTGTTCACAAATCTGAATTCACTTATTTTGCATCATTTTATGCAAACGATGTACTTGATTATTTCGGTGAAAGTAAGATAGGATAGGCGTTGAAAGCCAGAACGGCATCCGCCATGGGCAAACTTCTCATAACACAAAACTGTATCCTGCAACAGCCCTAAACAGTCCTCAGATAATGATGCAGCAAGACTGCCTGGCTGAAATAAGTTTTCAATACAGTAATAGTGATAATAGGGAGGGTAAGTTACTGAACTGACTAGAGGGGGCGTTAGGTTGACATGGTATCGACAGTTCTAAAGATAACGGCATCCGTCTTCTGCTAAACTGCACGGAACACTGCCTCTTGCTGAATAGAAACTTCTTCCAACTTCCGATACGATAGAAGGCAACGTGAGTGCATCCCCGATAGCAGTCACTGGACGATGTCCAACTAGGCATCTAGTTAGGACGGTGTGCTCACTGATATTTACAAAATTTGCCCTGACTCAATTAATTGATAAGTCATTAGGTCGAATGTTAATTTAGACGCAGCCTTAAATTCCATCACACCTGACAGATGCTAATAACGGTGTGCATTCTGGTACAGATTAGCAACAACGCGTGAGCTAAGTAGAATGCAAAACTGCTTCAGGCACGTTTGCTATCTTTCAAGGTTTAAATTTAAAGGAAAAAATGCATAGAGTTGTCAGGTTTTTCGGGGTTTTAACGACAGAAAGAAGACTGCACAAATCCTCTGATCGGTCGTGTTAAGGAACTTTCGGTTTAATATTCAGAAGCATCAATACAGTCACATTAACGTGGTGATCTGCATTTCTGTTGTAGTCTGATGGTTCCATCACCGTCCTCACTTCATCTGAAAATGCCGCAAAATTCAAATAATTAGGGGTAAAATGCGTTAGCCAATTTCAGCCTATGGTCCGTTCGGTTTAGGCGTTGGTGACATTAAAAGAAGACGTTAGAATAGAACAATGGCTGGATTTATTCAACTATACTTCATGTGGGTCACGGACTTGAATAGGTAGTTCTGAATGTCTGAGTAAGCATGTTATCTTTTTAAGTGTTGGACCTAACCCAAATACATTAGTTTCCCGACGTTAGCTTGACATACCACTTTGCTCCTACTTAGACACTTAGTAATTAAACCACATTATTATTTGAAATACATGCGTACCCAAATGGTCTTGTCAAACTCAAAATAGTGCCCCCATTAGTGGTCAATACCGCTTCGTTTTGTGATGAATGCATCGAATGAAAACAGCATATTTGACAGGTTGCCATTTACGCCTTCTATCTTCTCGCTTATCTACAGAAATCCTCGGCGGTCAATCTCTGCTAAATATTTCGACGTGAGAGTCTTTTCGGGAGTTCTGCTGACCTGTTTCAACCCAAATTACACTTATTTGGAGAGGCACTATCTGAAAAATAATCTACGCTGCTGCGTGCCCCGTCTACACGTGCCTAATCAGAGTTGGAATTTACCGCCTGTGAAGGCCTGTGAACTAAGCCAAATACAATCAGTCGCCCTCGAGACCTTACGCTACGTCTCAGTCAGCGGCGCAGTGGCAGCATATCGTCATACTGAGTCGACTGCGGCGGCGCTGCGTGCACTCGATGCGTGCACGTGTGGGTGCATCATTAGCGTGCATTGACGCGCGTTGCGGCGCCCGTTACCATTAGCAACAGACCGTGAGAGGCTTGCGAGCTAGTCGCGACGCGACGTTTCAGGCACGGGCGCTTTGCCAGAATGACCTCGAACTGAGGCGAATGCGATAGCCACGCAAGCGATCGATATGTACACGTGTGAGCGCATCATCAGCGGGCATTGACACTCATCATGCCGCCCGTTAACATCAGTGACGGTCTCATAGCAACTAACACCTCCGATGTTCTGGAAGTCGGAGCACAAACTAGCACCATGCACAAAAATAGTCTCCAACCTTCTCAAAAAATATTGGCTTTTCCTAAGAAGCATCCGACGAGGTATTACAGCTAATTCTGGTAATGGTGAAAGCTTGATGGTGTTTTTCCCCGGTACAAATTGAAAACAGACGAAAACAGCAGAATTCATTGATGTCAACAAATTTCGAGTCAGCTCATCAGCTGCTTCTTGTCGTTGCATAAGAATATTAACGAAGACACATACAGGAGTGTTAATCTCACAGAATTACTGGTAACAGCAAGGAACCTGAGTCAGTTTAAAAATTAATCGATAAAGGACGGGAACGTTAAGTCAACATATGGGGAGTAGTGGATGGGAGAAGTTAACGAAAAACACGTGGGAAATTACATTAAATGGACAAGAGAGACTAACGCATATCCCTAGACTATACGGACTACCCAAAACTCACAAAAAGGATATACCTTTACGACTAATTCTCTCTATGTCCAATTTCCTCCAACATAGCTTAGCAAAATGGCTTATAAATGAAATAAAGCCCATTCGAGAACGGTTCTCCACTTACAGTACGAAGGAACTTTTCAATTTATCAAGGACATCAAGCTTCAAAAAGTTACTGATAAATTTATGATTTCACTAGACGTCGAATCAATATTTACAAATGTACCACTGGACGAGACAATAGACATTATTTGTGATCATGCATCCGAAACACGCCTGTCACCTGCAATACTGCGCCAATTAATGTTATTCTGCACCCAAAATGTTCAATTTCTATTTAATGGACAACTTTACAAGCAAATTGACGGAGTAGCAATGGGCATTTCGATAGGGCCCACATTTGCGGATGTTTTTATGGGTCTTTTGGAAGAAAAAGCGTCTTCAAGACTTAAGAAGACGATCTTATACAGAAGATATGTGGATGGCATATTCAAAATTGTTGATTACAATGAACAGGGCCGATGACCTCCTCAATTTTATGAACACTACAGCCTAAAATTAAATTAACAATGGAAACAGAGCAGCGTAACAAGCTCCCCTTCCTAGACGTCCTCATGTATAGAAAGGAGGATGGTTCCATAGGGCGCACGGTTTTCGACAAAAAGACCTGGAAAGGGCAATATTTACAGTTCTTGAGCTTCGTGCCAATTCAGTGGAAGCGTAATCTGGTATATAACCTCTTCCAATGAGCAAGGAACATTTGCTCTAGTGAGACTCTACCAGAGGAACTTTCTCCTCTTAACTCAGCCCTACTCAACTGTGGCTACCCGGCACGCCTTATTCAAAAGTACAGTAATCCTCTACGGCCAAAACTTCTGGAACTGTCAGTTCCAAAAAAACCCATCATGATATCCTTACCATTCAAAGGTGACGACATTTCCAACACAATCAAGCGACGATTACGCTGTACGATAGAAAGGACCTACAACGCAGCAAAATTAGTCTTCTTAAGTTCTACCAAAAGTATTCCATTAAAACGGCCAAAGGATGCTCTGCCATTGCACGCCACCTCCAATTGTGTTTACGAATTCACATGTAATTGCGGATGTAACTACATTGGGCGCACGCAAAGGCAACTCGCAGCCAGGGCCACTGAGCACTTGCCCAATTGGCTTTTGAAGGAAGAAGACAGAATACCAAGGGCCTCTATTACCAAGCATCTATTAGACAGCGGTCATTCTGTCGCCGTTAAAACAGCGTTTCGAGTACTTGTTCGAGCCCAAGCAAACCGAATCCTGCGCTATTTAGAAGCTGCATACATACGGTGGGAGAAACCTGACCTATGAAAGCAGCTTGATCATGTCGTTAACCTCCAACTGCCCTGGTGATTGTCCATTTAATGTAATTTCCCACGTTTTTTTTCGTTAAATTCTCCCATCCATTACTCCCCATATTTTGACTTAACGTTCTCGTCCTTTATCGATTAATTTTTAAACTGACTCAGGTTCCTTGCTGTTACCAGTAATTCTGTGAGATTCTACACTCCTGCATGTGTCTTCGTTAACATTCTTATGCAACGACAAGAAGCAGCTGATGAGCTGTCTCGAAATTTGTCGAAATCAATGAATTCTGCTGTTTTCGCCTGTTTTAAAATGGTGGAAGTCTTAATTTTTCCTCTAATTCTCTTGTCGTTTTTTTTGTATCTCTTATCTTGTCCCCACATTAAATGACCCTATCTCAATGCATGTAAAATTAAAGATAGTTGGTTAAAAGTGTAATATTCATATTTTACCCAGAATCTCCCAATTCCTGCAGAAACGGTTTGGCTAATCTCAATCAATCGCCCGATCAAACAAAATTGATCGTTCAGCCGTAAAATTCATCGATTAAAATCCTTAATGAAACTACGCAGGCGAGAAAGAACTGCAATAATAGGTTGCAACATTTACACTACGGGGCAGATTTTAATTTATTTGAGACTTTTGATGCCATCAGCAGATGACTTCCCCCATAGTTAAAGTTCAAATAGCCAGAATATTACTAATTTATTCGATGTCTTGGGGGACAGCTAACGTTAATTGTACTTATACTTGTTACGGTTGTGATCATGCCTGATTTAGTCGGCCGCAATGATGTCACGAACGGCAATTCTCCATACGTGATGATTGGCGGCAGCGGATCTGGAAAGCTCCACCCAATCTCTTCTGCGGCGACGGAGACCGAAGACAGAAGGTCCAATAACTGCTTCCATTTCTTCCATGTCTTGACGGACGGTGTCGAGTCAATTATTCAGTTCTCCTCCTCTTCGACGTTTCCAGGTGGGCTGCGGCGTCGGGTCGAGGACAGCATAGCTTAGTTCGTGAGGTGGATGACAGAGAACGTGTTCAAACCGCCTCAGTCGCCGTTCTTGAATAGCCTCGGATATCCTCGTGATACGATCACAGCGTGTAAGAACCGCTGATGTCGCTTTACTTAACTCGCAGGATCGTCCTCAGGCACCGGTGGTCAAAGACCTCCAGTTTTCGCTTATCTTCCGTGCGCTTTCAAATCCATAGGAAAGGGCTGACCGGATGGATGCACGGTATACACGAATCTCCGCGGCGATGCAGATGTCACGTCGAAAGCATAGGCGCTTATGAAAGATTGACAAAACCCAGCAGCAGCATCGATACGGGAAACAATGTCGTCCTTGCTCTACCCATTCGATAGCAGCTTCGCCCCGAGGTATTTAAAGCTGTCTACTTCTTAAAAAATGATGGCTATTAATCCCCGAGGGTGCCTTCTCCTTGTCAGAGATGCAGCTCGAGGATAACTTCGTCTTTCCGGAATTTATGGACATGCCAACTGATATAGCGATCTCACTTAACCGCTAAACTACCGACTGTAGACCACCAAAGTTTGAGGCTAGTAGCGCAATAACATCAGCCTATTCAAAATCAGTTAGCTGGCGTCCGGGTGCAAGTTAAACACCGTCCTCTTCATGCGGGGCCTTGTCAAGAATCCAGTCAATGACGTAGTTAAACAGAAGGACACAGCCCCGTCTGACACCAGACCGGATATCGCTTTTGTGGTGACCGAGCAGTGTTGGCAGTATCCACTGTTCAGAAGAAGAAGATGCGATCACTGGAGCAAGGACTTTATTTTTCAGCGATCGCATCTTCTTCTTCTAAACTGCTGCCTGGAACTCGTATATTCTCCTCCATTAGTATCCACTGTATTTCAGACACAGGAGTGGGTTTCGGACGTGGTAGGATTCAAGGTATATTTAATTTAATGACAGAAGCGACTGCTAGTGAAGAAGGCCTGGTCCTCCAGTCCCCTTCCCAACCTAAAGCGCTTCCTCTTAGCTAAGCATGACGCTGCACGTTAGAAACACTCACATGACATCTCACTGCCCTTTGTCAACAGAGCGACGATACCACCACTCATTGGAGTGAATGTACCTTTCGCTCACTCGGTACTTTAACTCGATACAGTTAATAGAATATCCCCTATGCCATTCTGTAGAGTACTTATGACGCTTATATGGGAAGAAGATCATACTGATAACGCAAATCTCAACCCTTTGATCGAGAATAACCTATCATGAGAAGACTAGAACACATGTGGAACTTCGAGTTCGATGAAGCTAAACTTCAGAAAAAAACACACTGATTTATAGGTCTTGAAAAACAGGCTAACAAGAAACTACGAATATAAAAAGGGTACGTGAAGACGACTTTTGAGTATGTAAAGAGGGCCTAGGTAGAAGTTGGTGTATCGACATCCTCCGCTGTATCGGGAAAACCACCACCTCATTTGATAGTAAAGTCAAGGAAACTAGAGGAGCGAGGGGCAGTGTCTGACAGTGGTAGTCACTATGGATGTACGTCGCTCAATCAGAAAGTACTGCTCGTGACAGACCTCGTCTATAGGTTATGTAGAGACTTGGCTCGATTCCGCGAGTTCCCATATGTTGCGGTGTCGGCATGGAAGCAATGGTCCACAAGATCAGAGCTACAAGATCTCTTCGTTGGTGTTTAGGATTTTGCAGGTGGACAGCTGGTGAGGTAAAATCCAGCCTTGGAGTTAATTATATGACTGTTTATGCGTTCGGGGCAACCTCGGTCCTGTGTGTCGGCACCTGCGTATTTATTCGATGAAAAAGTAGACGATAAACTCTCCCAAAGCCTTCAGTATCAATTATTTGCGGAGACTCTCGTATGATGCCCTGAAAGAACTCAGAGCCGACAATGACCTCGTTATCGTGCCGGCGGACAAGGGGCGGTCAACTGTCGTGTTGGACAGGACAGACTACACTCACAAAGCTCAATCTTTGTTAGGCGATCGTCAGTCCTACGTCCCGTGCAAATCCAACCCCGTGAAAACGCTGACACACGAAATCAACACAACGCTGTTGGCAATGGAGAACTCAGGTGTAATATCACCAATCGACCGACGCATGGCGAGAGCGCAAGAAACGGCCCTGGCCCGCTTCTATGGTCTCCCCAAGGTGCACCAAGAGGGCGCACCCCTCCAGCCAATCGTATCTCGCAAAGGAACTCCGACCTACGGACTGGCGAATTGGCTGTTCCGACGGCTCAAATTCTTGACCGCTGATTCAGAAACAACAGTCAGGTCGTCAACACAATTCTTGGAGAAACTAAAATGGGTAAGCCTCCAGCCAAATGATATCATGGTTTCCTTTGATGTCGCGTCCCTTTTTACTTCTATTCCATAGGACCTGGCCATCGAGACTATCCAACTACTCCTACGAGAGAAATATGACGAAAGGGAGAATCGCCTCAGGCACGCTCAAATCCTCCAGCTCCTAAAGTTCTGCCTGAAGACGTACTTTATCTTCAACGGAACTATCTCCGAGCAGGTGAAGGGCACGCCTATGGGTTCGCCCATTGCCGGACTCATAGCAGAGGCGGTCCTGCAACAGCTGGGGTCGCTGGTTTTCCGACACCACAGGCCAAAACTCTGGGCTCGGTATGTGGACGACACCTTCGTCGTAATTGAGCGTGATCAGGTACTGACATTCAAGGAACGTCTAAACGCCGTCTTCCCGGACATTCAATTTACGATGGAGGAAGAAGAAAACAACCAACTGGCCTTCCTGGATGTCCTCGTTTGCCGCAAAGACGATGGTGGGCTGAAGACTAAAGTGTTCAGGAAAGCAACCAACACTACGCAAGTCCTGAACTACAACAGCAACCACCCAATCGGTCACAAACGCAGCTGCGTAAGTGCGCTATTCAGGCGCGTCGAGACGCATTGCAGCGAAGCGGAAGACAAAATTGCTGAATTGCAATATGTTCGACGAGTACTGAGAGCGAATTGTTACCCGCTCAATTTTGTCAACCAGTGCATACGCAAACGAGAGAAGAAGCCAAGTCCAGCTGGCCCAAACGTTTGGCGAGCTCTTCCGTACGTGAAGAATGTATCGGAAGCAGTCAGCCGTCTACTCACCCCACTTGGAGTTGGAGTTGCACACAGGCCGGAAGCAACCATCAGGTGCCGGGTCACGAGGCCGAAAGACCCACTGCCACGGCAGGAAACGGCTGGAGTCGTTTTCCGAATCTGGTGTAGTCGTGGACAAAGCAACTACGTTGGAGAAACTGGGAGATTACTCCGGACGCGAATGGCCGAGCATGCAGCGGCGGTGAGGAAGAAAGACGCCAACTCCCAGGTTGCAGCTCACTTAACGGGACCCGACCATATTTTCAAGTTTGCCGAGGCCGAAATCCTCGCAAGAGGGCACAACCGCGTGAGCCGCGAGCTGCTCGAGTCATGGTTTTCAGGCCCCCAGTCCATCAACAAGCGCAACGATTTGGCGTTCCCCTACGGTGTACTGAGACATTTCCTGAGCAAGAGAATCAGTCACGTGGGAAGGACTGGGTGCAACAACAACTCCGACGATAGCGGGCATAATTGTCGCGCAATTACCAAACCCGCACCCGACGCGGACAAGAACGCTGTGGCAATTAATGAGCAATCACCGCACCAATTAAGACCTCAAGCGGTGACTGCAATGACTGACAATTATAGTACGCATGCGGGTGACCGCTATGAACTATAAATACCGTGCAATCTGTGCATGTATCACCCCTTATCTGCGCATGTCTCAGACATGTTTACGATTACCTATGACTATGGATTCCCAACGGAATCCGAAACGTCAGGCAAATAAAACTCTTGTCCTAGTGATCGCATCTTCGTCTTCTAAACTGCTTCCTGGGATTCGCATATTCGCTACTATTGGCAAGCAATTAAAGTCTCCGTTATTCTTTATCCCGAAGCAGGTTAAATCAGGGCTCCAGTCCACGCCAAAAATGAAGGATATTTAAGTAAACCTTTTCGTTGTAGATTACAGTACTTTACTACGCAGATAAGCAAATAAACATATAGTCCTCTAGCCTAACGAATAACTCACCGTGAAAGGCCTGAGTCTGGTGTATGCACCTAATAGTAATGACTGCTAGTTAAATGCTGCCTCAACTTAAGTCGGTTCAACTGGTATGGAAGAATAGCGTCGCGGGGATTAACAGCCATCATTTTTTAAGAAGTAGACAGCTTTAAATACCTCGGGGCGAAGCTGCTACCGAATGGGTAGAGCAAGGACGACATTGCTTCCCGTATCGATGCTGCTGCTGGGTTTTCTCAATCTTTCAAAAGCACCTATGCTTTCGACGTAACATCTGCATCGCCGCGGAGATTCGTGTATACCGTGCATCCATCCGGTCAGCCCTTTCCTATGGATTTGAAAGCGCACGGAAGATAAGCGAAAACTGGAGGTCTTTGACCACCGGTGCCTGAGGACGATCATGTGAGTTAAGTATAGCGACTTCAGCGGTTCTTACACGCTGTGATCGTATCACGAGGATATCCGAGGCTATTCAAGAACGGCGACTGAGGCGGTTTGAACACGTTCTCTGTCATCCACCTCACGAACTAAGCTATGCTGTCCTCGACCCGACGCCGCAGCCCACCTGGAAACGTCGAAGAGGAGGAGAACTGAATAATTGACTCGACACCGTCCGTCAAGACATGGAAGAAATGGAAGCAGTTATTGGACCTTCTGTCTTCGGTCTCCGTCGCCGCAGAAGAGATTGGGTGGAGCTTTCCAGATCCGCTGCCGCCAATCATCACGTATGGAGAATTGCCGTTCGTGACATCATTGCGGCCGACTAAATCAGGCATGATCACAACCGTAACAAGTATAAGTACAATTAACGTTAGCTGTCCCCCAAGACATCGAATAAATTAGTAATATTCTGGCTATTTGAACTTTAACTATGGGGGAAGTCATCTGCTGATGGCATCAAAAGTCTCAAATAAATTAAAATCTGCCCCGTAGTGTAAATGTTGCAACCTATTATTGCAGTTCTTTCTCGCCTGCGTAGTTTCATTAAGGATTTTAATCGATGAATTTTACGGCTGAACGATCAATTTTGTTTGATCGGGCGATTGATTGAGATTAGCCAAACCGTTTCTGCAGGAATTGGGAGATTCTGGGTAAAATATGAATATTACACTTTTAACCAACTATCTTTAATTTTACATGCATTGAGATAGGGTCATTTAATGTGGGGACAAGATAAGAGATACAAAAAAAACGACAAGAGAATTAGAGGAAAAATTAAGACTTCCACCATTTTAAAACAGGCGAAAACAGCAGAATTCATTGATTTCGACAAATTTCGAGACAGCTCATCAGCTGCTTCTTGTCGTTGCATAAGAATGTTAACGAAGACACATGCAGGAGTGTAGAATCTCACAGAATTACTGGTAACAGCAAGGAACCTGAGTCAGTTTAAAAATTAATCGATAAAGGACGAGAACGTTAAGTCAAAATATGGGGAGTAATGGATGGGAGAATTTAACGAAAAAAAACGTGGGAAATTACATTAAATGGACAATCACCAGGGCAGTTGGAGGTTAACGACATGATCAAGCTGCTTTCATAGGTCAGGTTTCTCCCACCGTATGTATGCAGCTTCTAAATAGCGCAGGATTCGGTTTGCTTGGGCTCGAACAAGTACTCGAAACGCTGTTTTAACGGCGACAGAATGACCGCTGTCTAATAGATGCTTGGTAATAGAGGCCCTTGGTATTCTGTCTTCTTCCTTCAAAAGCCAATTGGGCAAGTGCTCAGTGGCCCTGGCTGCGAGTTGCCTTTGCGTGCGCCCAATGTAGTTACATCCGCAATTACATGTGAATTCGTAAACACAATTGGAGGTGGCGTGCAATGGCAGAGCATCCTTTGGCCGTTTTAATGGAATACTTTTGGTAGAACTTAAGAAGACTAATTTTGCTGCGTTGTAGGTCCTTTCTATCGTACAGCGTAATCGTCGCTTGATTGTGTTGGAAATGTCGTCACCTTTGAATGGTAAGGATATCATGATGGGTTTTTTTTGGAACTGACAGTTCCAGAAGTTTTGGCCGTAGAGGATTACTGTACTTTTGAATAAGGCGTGCCGGGTAGCCACAGTTGAGTAGGGCTGAGTTAAGAGGAGAAAGTTCCTCTGGTAGAGTCTCACTAGAGCAAATGTTCCTTGCTCATTGGAAGAGGTTATATACCAGATTACGCTTCCACTGAATTGGCACGAAGCTCAAGAACTGTAAATATTGCCCTTTCCAGGTCTTTTTGTCGAAAACCGTGCGCCCTATGGAACCATCCTCCTTTCTATACATGAGGACGTCTAGGAAGGGGAGCTTGTTACGCTGCTCTGTTTCCATTGTTAATTTAATTTTAGGCTGTAGTGTTCATAAAATTGAGGAGGTCATCGGCCCTGTTCATTGTAATCAACAATTTTGAATATGCCATCCACATATCTTCTGTATAAGATCGTCTTCTTAAGTCTTGAAGACGCTTTTTCTTCCAAAAGACCCATAAAAACATCCGCAAATGTGGGCCCTATCGAAATGCCCATTGCTACTCCGTCAATTTGCTTGTAAAGTTGTCCATTAAATAGAAATTGAACATTTTGGGTGCAGAATAACATTAATTGGCGCAGTATTGCAGGTGACAGGCGTGTTTCGGATGCATGATCACAAATAATGTCTATTGTCTCGTCCAGTGGTACATTTGTAAATATTGATTCGACGTCTAGTGAAATCATAAATTTATCAGTAACTTTTTGAAGCTTGATGTCCTTGATAAATTGAAAAGTTCCTTCGTACTGTAAGTGGAGAACCGTTCTCGAATGGGCTTTATTTCATTTATAAGCCATTTTGCTAAGCTATGTTGGAGGAAATTGGACATAGAGAGAATTAGTCGTAAAGGTATATCCTTTTTGTGAGTTTTGGGTAGTCCGTATAGTCTAGGGATATGCGTAACTCTGGGCTTTAGGGACAGCGCAGTTGAGGAGTCAATAAGATTATCTTCTGACAATTGTTTAATCAGTTTTCAGGCAGAGTTTTCTATTGCCTTAGTTTCCTCTTTACCTGACGTCTCTAGACCAAATTTGCTCTGATCGCTTAAAATGGATACCATTTTTCATACATAGTCCTTTCGTCTAAGGATGACCACTCCACGGCCTTTACCGGGTTTGGAAATGGTGATTTCTTCATTTATTTTCAGTGCAGAAAGAGCATCCATGTGTTCTCTAATCAGTGGTGCCAGTTTTGTAACTGGAGCTTTGCGGTACTGATGCGCAATGTCGACCATTTTTGCCTTCACCCAGTTCACATCACCAGTGGATCTGGGTAATAGATCTGCCAGCTGCGAATTTAGGTCTTCAAATTGCGCTTCAATTGCTATTGTATTTATTCTCCTGTTTGGAACGCAACAATCTAGTCCTAGTGATAGAGCCTCTTATTGATGCTTAGTAAGTGTGATGTCAGATAAATTGAGAATAATTTCATCTATGTTCGGAGGAAATTTATCACCCATAGATGTCTTGCATAATGTCTTCCTTAATTTAAGGCTGTTAGTCTCTCTTGTCCATTTAATTTAATTTCATACGTGTTTTTCGTTAACTTCTCCCCTCCACTACTCCCCATGTGTTGACTTAACGTTCCCGTCCTTTATCGATTAATTTTTAAACTGACTCAGGTTCCTTGCTGTTACCAGTAATTCTGTGAGATTCTACACTCCTGCATGTATCTTCGTTAACATTCTTATGCAACGACAAGAAGCAGCTGATGAGCTGTCTCGAAATTTGTTGATATCAATGAATTCTGCTGTTTTCGCCTGTTTTCAATTTGTACCGGGGAAAAACACCTTCAAATTTCTCAAGCGATTAAAATTGTTGGCCGAGGTGATGGTCGCTCATCAAGGCAGCTTAAACATGTCTGCATATCGAGTGACTGTTCAGTCAACCGCCACATACATTTACTGGTCCCCTATGAAACTTCTTATCCGGGAACAGACATGGCATAGAACATCCCGGGCCGTCAACCAGTACCGCGGCTTACGTGTGTATGCCGCAAACAAGTCGGAGCGTGACAGGAATCAACAGATCGAACGCGCATGAAGGCAACACCAACACACGCGTCACAGTGACCGACATGGTGAACGAAAAGGCCGGAGAAAGAGTGACTCAGCGATTATTGGTTGAACATGGATACGGAAGAAGGAGGGGCATAAAGACGAGGACCACAAGTCTGAGTGTCTATTCTCTGAAGATGGGTAAATGTGACAACTACGCGAAACGTCAGGCTTATATAAAACCTCTACCGGTGAACAGTTATCTTCCTTGTGAGTTCCTAATCGTCTTCTATGATCATAATCGGTATCTTGTTCGGAAAGCTGACATTCAATACGGTCTCCTTCCAGCGTGTAAAACTATTTTAAGGGCTTAGCAAAAGTAGAAAAAGTAGTGCACCCCATATACCCCTAGTCCCAAAATTCTGTCCTACGGAAGCGATGGTTTAAGGGGTCCTGAGGGTGTGGACATAGGATAGGAGGTGAAGGAAAGATTGAGCGGTGAATTTAAAGTGAAACAATGCATTTGAATATTTTTCCCGCGGCCGCTAGCAGAAAGCTGTTCCGCATTTAAATTTAAGGTGCGCGCGGCGCTTTTCGCAGCGGATTTTTTACTAATCTTTCTCCTGAACGGAAATTTGGAGCTCAGATAAGTTGAAGTAGACGACCTCCTTACCACCATTTCTTTCTTTTCAGGAATTTCAAGAAACCTGCATTTGTTTAAGCTGGTTTTTCCGCAAAACGTTCAACGATAATACGGAGTATGAAAATCCACAAACATAAATCGACAGCGTCTTTAAATACGATAAAATAACAATGCATCTAGCGATTATTCACGTATATTCCGCTGCCTATTCTGATTTCCAACC